>JAWNLJ010000447.1:250000-502753 GCA_035042365.1 Drosophila dives | reverse complement strand
CCGCTGTTTGTCCGGGACTGCTTATTTACGATTACCTCGTATTATTCGCAGCTAACCTCCCCGGGGGGAGGCCTTTCGCTATCCGCAACCCGCGACCCGCCTGGTGGCCTCAGCTCAGCCCCATCCGAACCATCCCACAAGTTCATCTGACCCACAAGTTCAATGGATAAGAAGTAATTTACTAAAAGTTCATGCTTCATAAAAGTAACTTTAATTTATATTTTTCCAATATTTTATATTTCTTCAAGCCGAAATCAGTGAGCAAAATAAGATGAAACATATAATTTTGCTACACAAATTTAAAATTTGATGTACTTCAGAAGAGGCACTGAATATAATTTCCTAGAAAAATAAATCTTGATTGGCCCATTGAATTTAATTTTATAGAATGTCAATGAGTTAATTGCCTAAGTAAGTAGATTTAATTGGGTCAAATAAAAAAAAAGAAACTCATTAATTTTTGCTATTGCGGCAACATTAAATTTACTAACGAAAATCAGTCATGTGGAGCTTTGGATTTAATCACTATATTTCATTTACCCCTATTAAAGTGCCGAGTGATCTCGGCACAATTATCCACTGAATAAGTTTACCTTTTATGGTGGTTCCGTAAGGACCTTCTGTGTTTTCTACACCCACCAAATTGGGTTGTGATGTGAAAATGTTGCAACTTGTATGTGTGTGTGGGTGTGTGTGTGTGTTTGTAGGCTCATCAGAGACAAATGTCAATTAATTTATTAAGCTGTGTTCGCTGAATTCAGAGCGAATGGCTTCTTAAATAGAGAAGGCCCCGTAAATCGTTTTAATTGTTGCTCGCATATTAGATAAATGGGATCAGAGCATTTGAAATATGTAAGAGGCTTAAGTTGAAAAGCTGAAAACAAAATACAAAATAATTAATTTCTATTCTTTTGCATTATTCTTTGTTAGGCGGAGAGCTAACTGCGACAAGGTCGGCTGGGCTGGAGGAGCCGATGGGTGAGACGGCTGCGACGGGTGCGATGACTGCGACGGCTGCGAGTGCTGCTCTGTTAGCCAACTCGTCAATATTAAAGAACGACAATATAAATGATGGGCCATTTTATAGAAGTCAATCAAAGAGAGCGGCGACATTGGCACAATCGCTGCCATTAATTTCGGCGACAACGCACATTGCAAAAGCAAATGATGAGCAAATAGCAAAAACAACATCAATAACAAGAATAGCAAGTCAAACAACAATGGCAAATGCAATGCATACAAATGCGAGCTTGTTCGTTGCATCAACAGCAGCAACAGCAACAGCAACAGCAGCATTGCACATTCCCACACCCATTTACAGCCACAGCAACATTAATAACATGAGCAACAATGGCGATCAACGGCAGCAGCAACAGCAGCAGCAGCAGCAGCGAGCCGGAAGCCCATTCACAATGGCAACATCCGTGGCGGGTGTGACGGCTGTGCTGCAAGCAAATCTTATTATGAGCAATAGAAACGTGGAGGAACAGGAACTGGATGAACACGAGTACAAAATTACGCAGTACAACGTATTGTTCCCACACAGCAACAGTAACAACATTACAAGCGGGACAACCACAACGACAACAGCAGCACCAACAGCAACAATGCCAGCCACAACTGAAGAGTCAACAACAACAACAACGACAACAACAACAGTGGCAGCAACAACTACCAGATCGACACGTCGACCAGCACCAAGGACAACGCTGAGACCGCCGCCAACAATAGATGATTACCAGACAATAATTAGCCAAGCGGGAACCCACGCCTATTTGCCGTGCAACGTAAGTGAAGCTGTGCCCCCAAATTCAACTAAACACGAAAGCAATTCAATGCCCCAAAATTCTCTTTAATTAACATTCCAAAATGCGTGCCAAATGTGACTCACATTTGAGCTGTAGGTGGCAAGAATGGTCTCCCCTTGTGTGTGCCACATTACTTATGCAACCTGCTCAAACACAAATGTCACATGTGTGTGTCTGTTTTGTGAATGTGTATGGGTGTGTTGTGTGTGTGTATGTGTGTGAGTGTGAAGCACAAAAGAAGTCATTATATGCTACGAAAGCTCTTGTTGCTCGCCAAAAGTCTGCTTGCCACAATTTCTTCTCATGTCTTAATTGAACTTGGATATTCTGAACTATCGAAATATCGAATAATCGAAGTCTTTTATTTAGCTGAATACAATTTTGTATGCACATACATATTTTATATCCGATAACCTAACCGATAACCATATTTCATATGAATTTTATTTATTGTGTTATAATTTTATAGAGTCAATTTATGATCTATTCTATCAATATTTATATACTTTGCAAAATATTTAAAAAACCAAACAAAAATCGAACATTAATTTCAATAAAATAATCCTAGTAATATGAATATTTCTATAAAAAAAATGTTCAAATGTTGTTGCTTATAATTCAGTCTTTCATAAAAAATATTTTTAGACTTTAAATTTCTAATCAAAATCGAAATAAAAAATTAGTAAATTTATTCAATATGCAAATTTTGACATTCATATTTCAAGTCTAGAAACAAAATTTAAGCTTCTCTTTTGCAGTCAGACACCTCGTCAGTATTTTAAAGTGCTGATAAAAGGGAATCTCCACCAAAAAGCTGACAGGTTATACAAAATAGAATTTTATTTCTTTTATAATTTATTTTCTCTTTTATTCTTATTATCAGCGACTTGCATAAGGCTGCTTTTTATGCCTTAAAAAGTCTGAATTTTGAGGCAGTCTTGAAATGAAAACTTGATTGATTTTCACTTGAATTGAATCAACCAGCTCTTCCCCTCACATTGTTTACTTTTAATGAAAAATGAAATTTGAGTGTTTTTTTTTGTGAATTAGAAGAATAAAAATATTGACAAAAGATGTACCTTTTTTAATAATCATTGATCATTTATAATAAGCATTTGATTATGCAGACTTCGCTTCGTTGCGATGGGAACAGGAAAGTGGTGGGTAAAGTTCAAATTTGCAGCGCTTTGAACTAATTTAAGCCTGACGCTGCCGGAACTGAAAGAAAACAAACCGGAAATTGCCACTGCCACGCCACGGATCCCCGCTCCCCACTTAAAGCCCTACTTCTCGCCCCAAAACGCTCAGTTTACAGCTAAAGGCAACGCCGTTTTCGAAGCTGACCCAAATATTGCAAGCCTGGCAAACTACGCTTTTCACACACACATATACACACACGTTTTTGGGTGTGGCAGCAGCAACCCATGCTGTGTGTGTGTGTCTGTGTGTGTGTGGATGTATCTGTGTGGCATCCGAAGTCCATCCGCTAATAACATAGTTACTGCTGCTCGGCTGCCTTGGCGCAGTGCCTGCAACGTAGTGCCAATGATCATTACGAATAATTATAATCATAAGCATAATCATCATTATTGTCATTATAACTGGCGCAGTCGATGCTGTGTTTAGACAGCAAATTACAACTTGCTAAAACACTAAAATACACAAAACTGTTCTGCCCTGCCAGAGCTGTTTCTATTTCTGTTTCCCCTTTCTGTGTTGTTGCAAATAAACTTGCCTGCAACAACAGCAACAAAACATAACTTTTGCTTGAAGTTAATATATAAATAAATAAAAGTCTTGTACATTTTTGGTACTTGAAAGCTGATAGATTTGCAAAAATATTTATTTACCTTTTTTAAGTTTTATATGCATTATTTTCATACTCAATAAATACACAAAAATATTTATTTTCACCTTCCACGTGAGCCTTTTTATATGTATAGCAGCACACCATATATCTAGATTTCCCAGAGCATAATAATCCGATAACACAAAAAAATTTATTTGTAAAAATGTAGATATATATTTGTAACCAAAGGTGAACTCGCTGCTATTGGTTGGCATAACTTTGCGCAATCTGAAAATCTGCTTAAACCTAATCAATTAATAATAAATTTCAAACTGCAAGCGTTTCAAAGAATCCTTGTATATCGACATAAAAGAACAGAATTCATGAGGAACAAAATGTGTTTCCCTGTGAGCAGTTGATGTTTCTGTTTTCCCCAAAAATGACTTTTTTTTGTTGCTTTTTTGCTCCCCAGCATTCTCTTTGCGTATTTTGCAAAGTCTGCACAAAGTTAACTTTTTTTTTGCAGATATGAAACGAAAAAGGAAAGAAATATTACCCGTAGTCTTTTGGCGTGGAATAGATGGTTCTTTGAGGTGTATTGTTGTGTAAAAAAATTGGCAAAATAAAAGAAATTATTTACAAACAAGTTTAGACAGAATTCGCAAATGTTATGGGCAAACTTTGTTGTCTGCAAGTCTTGGGTTTCCAAAATCATTTGCTGACGATAGCATACAGAAAAAGGAAAACGCACATAAAATGAAAGAGCCCAAAAATTTTACTAAGGCTACGGCTGTGACTATGATATGGAAACCGGCCAAACGGCGGAGCGATGAGAAGTTTGTCAAGAACTACTTTGAGTGGCACTCGCTGGGTTTATTGCCCATTTCCAGACGCTTGACTTTAATGCAATGATAACATTTGCTTTTCCCAAGTCACGAAGAGCAAAATGAGAGTGCAGCAGCAGCAACTAATTAACAATATTTAAATTGCAAAAACCGAGTGAACACCGAGTGAGGAGACAGCCGACAAGAGGCATCTTGATAAATTCGATGGCAAAATACGGCCATTAATTTTTTGGTAAATTAAGCGCAATCTACACGAACCCAGCCGCATAATGTGCCATCCATAAGCGAGGAATTTAAATTAGCTAATGCCAAGCCAACCTTCCAGATCGTGCCTAACCTGGACCCCCCCTAAAACCACATGAATGTTTGTCAGTTAGCAGGAGCCACTAGCAGCCGCAATGAGCCTCCAGCAAGGACTTATGTACTTTCACTTGCCACCTACCTCCAAATGCCGCTGAAGAAATTCCCCACAGCTCCCGTTACAAGTCATCCGCACACCAACCTCCAACCAGCAATCTCAATCTCCATCAGTTGGCTCTTGGCTCTGTCCTTGTGCGTGCCTAGAAGCTGCTTGGCTGGCTGCCCAACTGTCTGTCGGTTCGAGCAACTGGATAAGCATCTTCACTTAATACTCTCTGAGTATAATGTCGATGCTCAGCCTGATAATAATGTCCTTTGTGCGATACTCACGATTTCAATGCCGTCCGCAAAATTTAATAATGTCAACCAATCCACAGAATAGTGCTTTATTTATAGCAACATAGTTCAGAGCTTGCAGTAAATTATTACTATTTGATATTTAGAAATCATTCTGAGTTAACCTTTCGATAAATATGAAATGTTATTCAAATTTTGTAATAAGATTTGAATAACAAATACACAAATAGAAACACTGTTTATACTCTGCCAAACATTTTGTCTATTTGCAGATTCAGCTAAAAAGTTATTCTGGTTAAATTACATATTTACTTACACCTCATTAAAAGTTTTGACAGCTCTTATATCTTAACCATAAAATAACAGTATTCAAATACGAATTGTCAATCGCTTTGAAATTTTGTGTTCTAACAAAATAAACACAATATTAAAGCTATAAAGAAAAGGCAAATGGAAAATACTATAAAAACCATCGACATTAATTTTTGTGAAGTTATTCGCTGGGATAAATTAGAAATTTACGATTGGGCAAATTTATCATTGATGTTGTGTACGAAATAAACCTCATGGCGTTTATATTGTCATAATAGGTACGGTGTTTTTAATATGTGTTTGTGTGTTGTGTGTGGTGTGTGTGTACTCATTTCTGGGCCGGCATATTCATATAGTTTTGACAGCACGTACAGCAACAGCAACAACATAAGTGAGTATGACATGGAAAGGGGGGCCAAAGGAACTGGCAGCAATTACGACCAAGGCAGACAGACAGGCGGCCAGCTCTGGAGTTGGGCGCACAAAATATCAGTGGGGAATCGGGGGGAGTCGCAACTTGGGGTTGCCTTTGCTGTGCGTGCCTCAGACACTTTTAGTTCCATGGCCTGGGCAGCAACCACAATGAAAAACAACAAGCACATAAAACACAAATGATTATAGTATCTAATCATGACGTCGTTCCCCCCATTCCCTCTTCCCCATCCCCCTCGCTGGTATCGCCGTAGCCAACACGGACAATGTAGTTGATGACAGCAGTTCAAAGACTGTCATTTGCCACTGCCACTGCCACTGCCACAGCCAGAGTCACAGCCACGGTTCGCAATCGCCATTTGAGTCAGCTGCCTCACACCCCCCTCCCCACCCCACACATACGTCTCTTAAAATGTGGCATGTGAGCAGAATCACACTGTGCGCAATGTGTGTGTGGAATTTTAAGTGAATCTAAGTTTTGAGTGGATTAGATGATCATTTAGAAATATACGTATTAAATTACAGATTGTTTTTTTTTTTGCTTTCAAATTAATGTTAGGCAATGTTTTAGCGAAATGACTATGAATCAGGTGAATATTTTATTTCTTCTATTTCTTATATAATTTCAACTTTTAAGTAACAAATATATAATTTATTTATTTATTTACAATTATCAAACTTATAATTATATTATTCTTATGAAAGAAACTTCCAAAAGTGCTCTGTGTGTTTTGTTGAGGGCATAAGTATAATTGGAATTTCACATTTAAATGGGCAATTAAAAGCAACAAAATATTAAGAAATCAGACTACAAAAAAAAGCTCCAAAATTGCTTTATGTATTTTATTGTGGGCATAAGTATAATTATTAATTTCATATTTAAATGGGCAATTAATAGCAACAAAATATTAAAAAAACAGACTAGTTCTGCATTAAAATGGAGAAAAGATTTAATAATATTATTTATTTAACAATGAAAGAATACTAATATACATATATTGATGAGCAACAAGAGTCGCTTCGATTCAGCCAAGTCCAATTTAGCGTCTTAGAAACAACTCTGATATATAATTTTTTCGTACACCCTGCGGAAATCAAATTTATTTCATTTGATTGATAGCTGACCCAATTTTAATCTTAAAAAAAAATTAACGTAACTTACATATTATTGATTAACTATAAATTATTTAGGAGTGGAAAAAAGGCAATGATTTTATTAAGCAAACAGTATTTTCATATTGAATAAACTACTTTCAGAAAATCCTACTTTGTATGTGTTTTATGTATCATTTAACTATAAACTAAAGTTTCATAACTTGTTTTTAACTGTATAAATATGTCCACTTATTACAAGCCTCTAAATACCAATCGTATTTTTATTTGCTTACAAATTACACTTCAATCAAGTTGCCGAACTATCAAAATATAGATAAATTCCTAACTTAGTCTACAAAAAAAGTAAGTTGCAAATTGTGTCAAGTGTAATTATAGTAAGCCCTTCTATAAGATACAATTCAGGGAGTCTGCCAAGTAACATAAATGTAGCAATGTGTGTGTATGCTTGTTCACACACACACACACACACACTCACACACACACGTACATGTCTCTGGCTTCCTTTGCGAATTGAATGTATATTATTTTCTCTACGTGAGCCGTCGGTGGGTGGTGATGGAATATCGAAGAAATGGAAGACAGCCTTGTAAAATTGCTTCTAAATTATTATTGTCATTATTGACAGAAATGAATCGTCATTTTGTAGTCGTTGTTGTTTACCGTTACATTGTGGCCCAATACCGTTATACCGTGTTGTTGTGGGCGCCAAAGTTGTTTTTTTTTCTTTATTTTTTTTTCATGTAGAAAACGAACAGGAAAAGTTTCGCTGACATCATTCAGTTAGTCAGCTGGGATTTACTCCTGTTGTTGGCTTCCAGCCCTCCCCCCTTTGGTGAGCTATCAGAGCTCTAGACAAACATAATTGCAATGTGTTTAAAATATGAACCTAATATTGATTTCAGGTTATTTCTCAAATATTGACTTATTTGATATTAACAAGCATTTTGATTGTTATCGGCCATGTTTTCTCGCAGGTTAAGCAATTGGTAAAGAAGCCCATCTCGTGGTTGCGGATGCGTGATGGTCACATTCTCACCGTGGATCAGACCACCTTTATAGCGGATCAGCGCTTTCAGTCTGTCTTCTCCCCCAATCCCGAACGTTGGTCCCTCCAGATTAAATACGTGCAACTCAAGGATGAGGGCACCTACGAATGCCAGGTCTCCACGGAGCCCAAGGCAAGCGCCATTGTTCACTTGCGAATAGTGGGTGAGTAAGCATAAATGTTAAGAAAATTAAAAAAAAAAGACAGCAGAATCTTAACTATTAATAGAAAATTAAAAATTATACTCTTAATTTAATATTATTGCAAGCTAATTTTCTTTACAAAATTTCAACTTAACTTTAAAGCAAATAAAGAAATAAAATAAAATAAATTATTGTGTAAGCGTGAAATCGGAGTAGTCATTAATAACATACTCTTAAGAAATCTCTAAGCCAGATGAGTATTTTTTTTCTTTCATTTTTAAATAAGATGACAAAATTAAGAATCAAACAAAATTGCAGAAACCATAGAATTAGAAGAGATTTATCATCTCAGCTATGCAAGAGTGACCCTTGCAGTTGCTTCATTGAGCGAGTAGTCGTGTTATGGACACAATCAATGAAACCCAGATTCTCAAATGCAGTTCAACTGGCAGAGAAAGCCACATCCAAACCCAAACATAAATCACAAGTTAGGCCAATAAATCAGTGGATGCTGCACAGATTTTGCACAGATTGTAAGCGACTTACTAAACTATGTGTGTGTGTGTGTGTGTGTGTGTGTGCGTGTGTTTGTGTGTGTGTGCTTTATGGCTCCTTTGCAGAACCTAAAACTGAATTAATCGGGGAGTCGACGCGCCACGTAAAGGCCGGAAGTCAAGTGAAACTGCGCTGCATAATTAGCCAGGCATTGGAGCCGCCCCTTTTCATTAATTGGTTTTACAATCAGAAGCAAATCTATTTGCATAATCGTCGCGGCTGGCGAACGGAAATTGAGCGCATCGATCTGCCAACGGAAGTGCCAACGACGCCAGCGGCAACGTCGACATCGACATCGACGTCGACGTCGTTGGGGGCAGAGAGGCTAAATGATATAGCGGCCATAACACGCTCATATATTCTAGATGCGATAAATGTGAGTGATGGGTCCGTCAACTCCGGAAATGGATATGCAATGCCAACAGCAATGGCCACGCCCACAACAGCCACAATGTCAACGACAGCAGCTGCTGTTGCCGGCGCTGCAGGTGAAGGTGGAAAGGCAGTTGACACGCCGGCAACATTAACGACAACAACAGCAGCAGCAGCAGCTGCAGCTGCTGGTGCAGCAACTATGTCTGCAGCAATTGCAGAGGAAGCCTCAGCAACAACAACAATAGCAGCAGCAGCAGCAGCAACAACAACAACGATAACTACGACAACAACAGAGCCGAGCACAACGGCAACAACAACAACAACAATGCTGCCAAGCAGCAGTTTCATTAAACAGATAACGGTAAGTGGCTTACCGCACGTGTGGGCGTGTCTTTCATCATTACCATTATCATATTCATTCAACTCCCCCAAGTCTTCCCTCCTCCACCACCACCCGCCCCTCTATACATGCCACTCACGGCGTTTTCATTAAACGAGTTTTCATTACGCAAATTGCCTCACAAATGCGAAAGAAAGCAAGTGTGCGAGGGTGGATGGGGGAGGGGCGGAGGAGGGGAGTGTGAGGCGGATGCTATGGCATTTTTATTCAATTATTCGAAGCACTGTCGAAAATTGTCAACGCCGTCATATTATTATTATAAAATTGGTATAATATGAGTGTGTGCATATTTTGTATTTTAATTTTTGCTGCCACTCAAGTGGCACACCGTGGCATTGCCACAGTTTCCGTTACCCAATGTGGCATCCTGTTTGCCGCGACAACTGTCTCGCCAGCTCAACCATCTACTTTCAATATAAATATTACTTATACGTACACTTTTTTGCTTTTGTTTCTCCTGTCTAATTGCAGAGGGCGTCTCTCATCATTCCCGCCGTGGTTAAATTGGACTCCGGCAACTATACGTGCAGCCCCTCGAACAGCGCACCACGCACCATTGTCCTGCACGTGCTAAACGGTAAGGCTGGAGGAACGGAGGGACGGGTGGGTGGTGAGGCGGATGTTGGGTGTTGGCCAAGCCACGTTTCAGTTAATGCCAAATGTTTTTGTATTGCATGCCAATTGAATTAAGTTTTTAATTTAAGCTAATTGTATTTTATTACGCTTGCATTCGACACTTCTGACTTTCGATTCACGAACGCATGCACAGTGGTACAAAACAGATAAGATTGATCAGTGTTTTTAATTTGAATGCGTTAAGTAAATATATTGTATTGTTATTGTTATTATTATTTAATATTTTACGTTATAATTCTGGTATAATTCTGTATAAGAATAATGTATTTAGAAATTATCTCACTCTATAAAAAAAGAAAAAATTAATTTTTGTTAAATCGCGCTGATTTTTTTGTCAAAATATGAGTAGCATAAAACGCATAATCGATTGGTATTATTTGCGTAAATTAAAAATAAAATTATAGCTGTATTATATAATAATCCGATCCATCCATTTCCGATGTATATATTACACATGACACATTTCGCAATCAAATTACAATTATAGTAGTCAAATTTAGATTTTTCAGTCATGCCAAGTCATGCCAATGGCAAAATGCATTTTTTTTGTCATTTATAAATAATTTTATTTTTGAACTTTTGTTTCGTTTTAATTTATTTTATATTTCTGCAACAGCAAACAATTCTATTTGCGATTCATAAGACACACAGATGTCAATAAATTTAGCATTGCCTTTACCAAAAACTACCTTTTATTAAAATTTGTTTATTTTATCAAATCTTTTATTCTTGTATTTTACCATATATTTGCCACGTGTAAACTTGGAATTTTACATTTCGACAAAAATTCCATAGTGCAATATTTCGTTTTTATTTTATTTACAACATTTTCTACGATGTTAATGGGCACTCAGACAGAAACAGTTACATCAGCAGCAGCAGCAGCAACAACAACAACAACAACAACAGCAACAGCAATGGGTGCATTTTTATTGTTATCTGCAAGTGTCCACAGATTCCGTTATTTGTTCAATGTCCACAACGACAGCAGCAGTGGGAATAATGTTGAAGATGATGAAGATGATGATGATGATGATGATGATAGTAGTGATGATGAGCTACAATAAAAGTATTCGCATAAATATTCTGGCAGCCCGCCTGCTTGTCTAGCAAAGATACATTTGTATATTGTATCTTGTAGCTGTGTGCGTGAAATATTTCTGAATCAATATGCAATTTGTGTATGTGTTTAAATTCTGTGCTTTTGTTTATGTTGTTGTTGTGGTTGTTGTTTGAGCAGTGCGTGTATGTCAACTTTGACATGTGTTCTGCCGTGTTGCTGGCAATTTGAAGCATGCTACTTGTCTATATGATTGGGGGAGTGGAGTGCGTATGAGGCGTTGCTACTCAGCCGCTAAGTGATGATGACACCTGACAGGTGGGTCCAAACCCAGGGCCAGGACGCTTGAGAGACAGGTGCGCGCTTTGTGTTTGTCGTTTACACGTATACTGTGTGTCCGTCTGTCCGTTTGTCCGTTTGTCGCAAACAAATGTCACGTTTATTCGGGCTACTGGTTTTAAAATAATGGCCATAAAAATGGCATTGCCAATTGCGGCAAATGTTTTCGTGTTCGAGTCAAGGTTCGAACACGTTCTATGCGAATGTCAAGTGATGCACATGTTTTTGTTTTTAATATATATATATATATATTTGTCAAAAAGTCAGATAGGGCAAAGTAATGATTTAAGGGCATGTCTGTCAGACCTGCCACCCGCCGTCAGCATGGACTCCCCTTAGCTGCGGTTATCAGTGCGCAGTTGTTATGTGTCACTTGAAATCAAACAAGGCATGAATTGTGTACATATTCAATGGCCCCTGACTTAAACAGCGATGGAATAGCGATACATAAATTTACATCAACATTCACATTAAATATTTGCCTACATAAACATTAAGATATAGATGACACAATCTGTTGAAATATTCCAAAATGTTTCAAAAATTCCAAAGAATCTTTCTTGCAAAAAAAATTCTATTTCCGATGAACTGATAACATTATTTTTCAAAACTACTAATAAATATAATTGTGTTCAAAAATATTATCAGTAAACAACTTTCAATATTTTCAATACTTCACTACTTCATTTTCAAAAGTCCCATTTATTAGATATTTCGACTGTTGTATGGAAATCACAATTAGCAAAAGTTTAAACCTTGAAGTTTCCAAAAAATTGACTTTAACTATGAATAACATATTCAATTAAAACTCTAATTAACTCTATACAAACATTATAAGCACAGTTTATTTATATTGATTATATTAAAAAAAAAAAAAAAAGAATCATAAGAAATGTATACAAAAAGAAAAATACTAAAAACATAAAAAAAACCCGCACAAATATTTTATTAAATTTATGTACTTTTAATTTTCGCCTAATTGTTTGCAGACAAAGTGCTTTCAAGCCGAACAAATGAGAAAAGCATTTTAAAGCCGGATAATGAAAATCACAGAATCATGTTGCCAGATTTTTATCATGCATTTTAATAGCATTATTTTTGAAGGTAGGGATTGGAGGGTTTTAAATAAAAAAAAGGACATGTTGTTGATTTTGGATTGAAATTTCATATATTTTTTAATAATGGAATTTTGCATAAGTGCCAAAGGTTAATAAACTGAATGTCATTCTGCGGTTCATTTTTATATATATTCGATATTACAATGTGATTGTTGTTATTGGTATTATTGTTATTATTGTTGGACTGCTGGCCAATGTGGCAGGTCGGAAGCGAAATGCATTTGCACTTGCAACAGCACGGAGTAAAACAGAAAAACAAACTACAACAAGAACAACAACAACAATTATGACAAATAATTATTAATAACTTAATGATATTATCAATTATTTATTTCGATGCATTTCTCTCATTCATTATGCACACACACATGAGAAGAACCTGCTGCCGCAGCTTTATAATTAATACATACACAAATCATTCATATGTGAATGCATATGTATATGTCGCATTTCAAACGTTATTTTGATTTAATTACTCCTTTTTTTATTTCTATCGAGCGCTTCTATATATATATATACATATATATATATATATATCAAATTAAGTTGATTTAGCATTTATAGCAAACGCAGCTCTTTGGTAGCAAAACATTTAGCTACATTTTATTAATATACGTTAATTACTTTTGGTCTGTTTTAGCAATTGGTTGACCAAGTGGAAATTTCTAAAATGCAACGCAATGCATAATTTTGTGCCATTTAAATATTTTAGTTTTTGATGTTAGGCTACCTATAATTTTGTATATATTAAAACACCAAATGCTAAATGTTAAACGTTGAATAAATTAATTTAGTTTTGCGTTGTTTGATTGAATTACAAACTAATCTAAACTATTTTAATATGAACTTTAAAACTTAGCTTTAAAGTTTCCTAGAATTAGCTCAATATATGACTTGTTATATTTTAATATACTCTGTCATGTTTTACAAACTTCTGTTTCTGCGAATAAAATTCTAAAATGATTTGCTGTTTTATGATTACACTCGACATAAAGGCCTTATTTTTTTCAATTTGAATTACGTACTTTGACATTGATTGGTATAGAGACAAATATTTATTTGGTGCACATTTCATGCCTCTGCCACATACTCAAATATCTGATAATTTATGCGTACTTTTATTCGGGTTTTTCGGTTGCAGTGTTTGCTGTTCAATTTTGCCATAGAAATATTTGATTACAATATGCCTCTATTTATTTAATCGACTGATTACACACACACTCACACACACAGTTGTAAGTTTGTAAATTGCACAAATTGATTTCCACAGAATTTGAGCTTAAATTGAATGTGAGTTTTCAGTATGAGTTATCAGTTTTTATAGTAGTATGAATGCGATTGCCAATGGCAATTGTAACAATTACAATAAACATTTGATGATAACCACAAGCCACACCACACACACACACACGACTGTTTCCTTTTTATTCCCAGGTGAATATTCTGCGTCCGCCATTAAATCCGCCAGTGTCAGCTGGAATACGCTAATTGGTTGTCCTGGTTATTTGCACTGGCGAAATATTTCAACGATTTTGACACTTTTGTGGATTATTAAATTTGTACTCGCCAGAAATGTGGCAATCTGCTGCAATCATGACCGAAACAAAACCAACGATACACCAGCATCCCTGCACCAGCCACCAGCAAGGACACCAGCAGCTGGCAAAACTGTCTGCCGCAGGCTCTGTACACAGAGGCAGGCGGCAACCTGCAGGCAACGGCCTTTCGGATTCGATTGCGGCGGTGTCTGTGACAACGTCAGCAGCTCAATTAGTGGCACCAAAGTGGCCGAGGACAAAACTTGAGCAGCCGACCAGCAACCGCATCAGCCGTGGGGCAGCCGTGGCAGCCGTTGCACTGGCAACACGCAAACATCTCGCGGCGCAATTGCAATGTGAAAGATTCAGTTTAGACTATTATTGGAATTTTAAGACCGAACAAACAATGAGAGAACAAAACAAAGTTTAAATGTAGATACTTGGCGACGAATTGATTTACGATCTCATGTTATGCCAGAAACTCGACAGATTTATTGAACTCGCTTTTAGAAAATAAATATGTAAGTGTATATTCAATATTGATAAAAAATAAAAGTATTCCTAACTTGAAATTAAGTTTGCTTTTTAAGTTCACAATTTGTTAAGAACGTTTATAAATAATTTGCAAAACATATTCGATCTCTACCTCTTTTGGGAATAAAGCAAATGAAAGCCTCTAGAGAGTTGTGTAAATAAATAAAAATAAATCTTAAATATTTATTGCTGTGTACTTTAATTTCGAAATCTTTGAGAGTCGGTGTAAGCACTTGAGCTATGGTTGTATCAATAAATTAATGTTAAAAAACAACACTGAGTATAAAAAAAAGAACTTTACAGAGCAGAACTTAAACTGCTCCAAAACAACAGCCAAATAAGCAAAAAAAAAAAATTAAATAAAAGCAAACATTAACATTTGAAATAAAACTAAAGTTAATAATAATTATAGCTGTACAATAATTGCAGCGAAAAATCGCAAAATAGCTAGAAAATTAAGGCCACATTCGTAGAAATGCAGAAAAACTTCTTGTTCCATTAGAAATCAAATTCTCGAATTTATTTCTACTACTACAAGTAAAAACGAAAATAAATGTTTTTTTTTGTGACTCAGCTGAGGTATTCTAATAATTTAAATTGTAAATATTTCGGAAGTTGTGCGTCTTATGGTTTTAGTTAGTAAATAAAAACAATACTGTAGAATTCTGCATATGTGTAAACGATAAATCAAATAAAAATTAAATACTTATATACAAATTTCTCCTAATTGAATCTTTAGAGGAACTGTGTAAATATGTATGTGTGTGTACCGGATATGTAAGCTATGACGTTCCTTAACAATAAATACTCCAACAAGCCAACAAAATGAAATAAATAATACAAATATTAAATAACGAAATACATTACGAAAAATAAAGATTAGTTAGTATTACAAAACTTGCAACAATTTTGGGCGCAGCTTATTTGTTTTACAAATAAAAACTTAAATGAAAAGCGAATTTAATATTTGCACTATTTCTTAAGCAATTATCATAAGTGATAAAAAAAAAAAAATAAAAACAATTTTCCTTAAATTAAACCAAAATAATTTTATTTTGCGAAGAGGGTTTTAGGGGCAGTAAGAAAAGGAACTGCATAATTTTACAAGCGAAAAGTGTCCCACCATTAAATATACCTTATTACTGATCCAATCATATTCATCTATATTTTTTATTAAACTTATATCTTTCACATATAGAAAAGAATAATAAGTTTCCAGCTTATTTATGTATGCACGCTGGAACTAAAATATTTATGATTATTATGGGATTCATACAATAGAAACATTAATGGATTCCATTTGCTTGTCTTGGACTCTGTCCTTTTCCATTTCCAGCTAACTTATGTTTTCGCCAATCAAAATTCCGTATTTACACACATAGATATACTAGTTGACACGAGGACAAACCCAAAATACAACCAGAGGAGTTGGGATAGCATCAAGGATTTGCTCGGCTTGTCAATGTTTGAGTGAGCTTGTCTGTGTGTGAAAAGGAGTCCAACGTATCAACTTAAATATTCAAATAGTGCTCATGAATTGTGCACAAGTTTGTTAAATATTCATTCCTTTTGTCGGACCACAAGTGTTGCTGGCTGACAAATGCAAAGCGCAAATGTTTGAAATATGTTTCTCGTACAACACATATTTCTCTAGATTTTAAGTCTATTTATTCAGTTTTTTTCGACGCACCTGATTTAATGAGATTTTTGGGGCTGTGTATACACTTCCAGATTAATAATCTCAAATTAAACATTGTGAATTATAATACAAAAAAAAAGATAATCAAATGTGAAAATGTGAATATGGAAAAATGCAGTAATAATATAATATAATATAGTTATATAATGCGCTCGTCTACGTATGCTGGTCGAGAATTTTAATATATATATTAATAATACGTCTGATGTTCAATTTGTCTAATGGTTTCCTAGATCTGACAATCGTGTCGAAGTCAAGTGGCACTTGTAAGCACTTTTTGGCGTAATTGTGGATGGTGATAAGAGTAGAGCTGCCGAGCTATATAAGCCATGCGGCAGCTGGAGTTTGCAGTACAGCGTAGAAGTTTTTACCTCAACGGTTAAAGCAAAGCGAAGGACTATTTACAAAAATGAGAGCTTGTAAGTTATGGACTGGATGGGTCCTTTTCGTTGGCCCACAATATTTTAATGTGGCACGTGTTGCCTTGTATTGCAGATAACGTGCTGCTGCTCACACTTGTGATTGCCCTATCGTCCCTGGCTGCAACCAGCGAGGCAAATAGGCCAGACTGTACAGAGCACATAAATGGACTTTCGTTTGCCGATCCCATTAGCTGTTCCAGCTTTTATGTTTGCCTGCGCGGACGTGCGATGCGAAGGGAGTGCGCCCATGGCCTGTTCTTCGATCCCAAGACACAAATCTGCAACCTACCCAGCCTGGTTGACTGCCACAATGGCGATCGCAGCGGTGCCATCGTGTCTATCGATGAACACTCAGCACATTATTCTGCGGCAGGTGGTAAGGCTCCATGCGTTCCCACGGTGAAGCCCCCGTGCGATAAGCCAAAGCCAGTTCCCACAGAAACACCCTGCAGCGATTCAACGACAACGACAACAAAAACAACAACAACGGCTCCAAGCACAAAGACAACAACCACAAAGACAACAACCACAAAGACAACAACAACGCCTACAACTACAACCCCATGCACAACGACAACAACCTCAACGACAACAACCACAACAACTACAACTCCATGCACAACGACAACAACCACAACGACAACAACCTCAACGACAACAACCTCAACGACAACGTCCACAACAACGACAACTACAACCCCATGCACAACGACAACAACCTCAACGACAACAACCACAACGACAACAACCACAACGACAACATCCACAACCACCACAACTACAACCCCATGCACAACGACAACAACCTCAACGACAACAACCACAACAACTACTACTCCATGCACAACGACAACTACCTCAACGACAACAACTACAACCCCATGCACAACGACAACAACCACAACGACAACAACCACAACGACAACAACTACAACGACAACTACCACAACGACAACAACGACAACAACTACAACCCCATGCACAACCACGACAACTACAACCCCATGCACAACGACAACAACCTCAACGACAACAACCACAACGACAACAACCACAACGACAACGTCCACAACCACGACAACTACAACCCCATGCACAACGACAACAACCACAACGACAACAACCACAACGACAACAACGACAACAACTACAACCCCATGCACAACCACGACAACTACAACCCCATGCACAACGACAACAACCTCAACGACAACAACCACAACGACAACAACCACAACGACAACATCCACAACCACCACAACTACAACCCCATGCACAACGACAACAACCACAACGACAACTACCACAACGACAACAACGACAACAACTACAACCCCATGCACAACCACGACAACTACAACCCCATGCACAACGACAACAACCTCAACGACAACAACCACAACGACAACAACCACAACGACAACGTCCACAACCACGACAGCTACAACCCCATGCACAACGACAACAACCACAACGACAACAACCACAACGACAACAACCACAACGACAACAACTACAACAACTACAACCCCATGCACAACGACAACAACCACAACGACAACAACCACAACGACAACAACCACAACAACTACAACCCCATGCACAACGACAACAACCTCAACGACAACAACTACAACCCCATGCACAACAACAACTACCTCAACGACAACAACTACAACAACTACAACCCCGTGCACAACGACAACAACTACAACGACAACAACCACAACAACTACAACCCCATGCACAACGACAACAACCTCAACGACAACAACTACAACCCCATGCACAACAACAACTACCTCAACGACAACAACTACAACAACTACAACCCCATGCACAACGTCAACAACTATAAACTCAGGCAAATTGGCAACAACCACTACAACACCTGGCACAACAACAACCACAACAACTATAGCCCCAGGCACATCGACAACAACCACTACAACACCTGGCACAACAACAACCACAACAACTATAGCCCCAGGCACATCGACAACAACCACTACAACACCTGGCACAACAACAACCACAACAACTACAGCCCCAGGCACATCGACAACAACCACTACAACACCTGGCACAACAACAACCACAACAACTACAGCCCCAGGCACTTCGACAACAACCACTACAACACCTGGCACAACAACAACCACAACAACTATAGCCCCAGGCACATCGACAACAACCACTACAACACCTGGCACAACAACAACCACAACAACAACAAAACCTCCACCTTGCAAAGTACTTACCTCCGCGCGCGACTGCCAAGGTCTTAGGAATGGCGCTCTCTTTTCAAACGGCCGACATTGCCGCCGCTTCTATGAGTGCCGCAACAACCGTGCCAGGCTTCAGCTATGCCCCAACGGCGAGTGGTTCGATCACGAGCAGCTGAAGTGTCACCACCGCAGTGCGGTTCTCAACTGTGCGGCAATGCGCAACTGAGCTAGATTGATTCGAATACCTAGATACGAACCTGTGACTGCACCTGGACTAATCCTATATGACTTACCGGCAAATTTCCTCTATACACTATGTACGCCACTTTCTAAAAACTATTAGATTATCAATCTATTCCAGCAATCAAATGTAATAAAGCAGCATTTACAAAAACGTAAAAGATGATTTCAGTTTTCTTATTTAACCATAATGAACTAACCTATTAAATTGCTTATACTTAGGGTGAAACAGGGAATTATGGATTCCCAATGAAAATATTTAGCTTCTGATCCTAAAATACAAAGCTTCGATATAGATAAATATCGATATACGACGATATACTTCGAGAGCAAATACAGTTTTTTAATGACTTTTAACTTTAAGTGTGAACTACTACAACTCAAAAAGAATGAAATAATATAACCGAATACTTTTTAAGTGATATTCCTGATTAATAAGTCAAAACTTGAAAATATTTTTTAAACAATTTTTAACCGCCAATGGATTCATTGCGGGTTAACAGTGTGTATCCCACTTAGACCATAGCAAATTCAAATAGTATTTTGCAACAACAGATTTATGTGTGTGCCTATTTACGTGTGTATTTGTGTGTGTGTGCACATACCTAAAGTAAGGAGAATGTCATCACAGTTAACAACTGCCTGCAAATACAGTATAAATCATGGAGCACTTTGCTGGCGTGTTGGCAACCGCTCCTCCTCTCATCCTGGTGACAGCGACAAGGACTGCCTCTCATCACTCTTCGCAACTTCTGGCTCGTTTTTCACACCCACTTCATTCCAACTTCACCTCTCGCCAACCCTTCTGCATGTATCTCTCGACAGCCAATCATAGTTTTCACACTCTAGTTAACATCATTGTTACCGAGTTTCACTCAATGTAGAACTAACAAAAAAAAAAAAAAAAAAAAAAAATTAGAATTTGGTTGACGTTTGCAGTTTGCGTTTTTTTTAAACATTTTTTTCTATATCTCCCTCAAACTCTTCCTCTCTCTTATCTCTTCACTTACATTTTCCGTTTGCTTTATTTTGCTGCACAATTTTCAGCCATTTTTCTGCTGGTTTTGAATTCCCCTTTTTGACATTTCGTTAGGTCTAAATTCTGCGTCTGTCGTTGCAAAAAAAAAATCACTCAGCGTTGACATTTAAGTTAATTTGCATACAACCGCACAATATCCAGGGTAAACGAGGTGTGGGTGGGTGGCGCGGGGTTTAGGGGATGAGAATATAGGTATAGATATTGTCAGAGTTTTGCTTACCTCTGCTACTGGCATTAAAAACTAAATGCTCCACAATTACTAAAAATTAACATACGGACCACTTTATGGAATATTTACCTCAATGCAAACATGTATGTGACAGCATATGTGTGTGTGTGTGAACACATTTCAAATATAATATATATTTTTGCCATGTACAAATTTACCTAAATAGTTGTCCAGCTTTTTGTGTCAGCTGTTGGCTATGTTTCGCATTTAGTTACATTTATTTACTGTTTTCCGGTTTTTGTGTGTCAACTAATTTAGCTTCATTCTTTAATTCCACAAAAGTTCAGCATTTTATTTTTTCTGGCATTTGAAAATTGTTTGTCATTTACAAAACTTAAGTATTCACAACGTACAAAAAGCTCAAGCACAACTTAGAATGAGGATATTTTATAGGTTTCAGGTATATTAAATAAAGAATAAGAATAAAGAATAAAACTGTTTGTTTTCGCAATCTGCTCACAATCAACGTTTGTCTGATACCTGATTATGTTTTTCCCATTTAATTATGTTTAAATTGGTCAAATGGAAGATTTAATGCTAGGCTATGTAAGTAATACATCAAAATGTTCAAAAGTTCATCTAACATTGGCTGACATTAAGCAAATTACATAATATTTTATATCCAGTTTAAAAATAACTCTAGCTGCCTGTAAGTCTATCAGTAACACACCAGAATTGCAGAACTGCAGAAATATCGCATTCTGCCAAAATACGGATTTGATCATCTGAATGGTTGCATTTGTCTTAATTGGCTAAATGCTAATTGGCAGATATAGTTGAAGCATCTCTTAAAACGATTTCGAATGGATTTAACTTTAATCGGTTCTTGCTATTGACCCCTCCTGCGATGCATTTTAGCCAGGTCACAGCTCTGCTTAGCCACTTCAACCAACGTAAGCATCACATATTAATGAGGGCTCAAGCTGAGCAAGGAGAGAGGGAGAGAGAGGGAGAGAGAGGGAGATAGAGAAAGCTGTATAACTAAGAGCAGTAATTCCACACAGAAATTCACAATGCCATCAAATATGAGCGCATAAACCAAGCAGCTATCCGCAACCAGCAACCAGCAACCCGCATCCCAAACTCGCACCCGCATCCACATCCACATCCGCAAGGGATCACACTTGTCTATTCGCGTTTAGCACAGCGCCTCTTTCCAGCCAGGCAACTTGCAACAGCTCGTGGCACACAATTTCCGGTGCTTGCGTAAATACATTATGCAGCTTACAACTACTTAGCGAACTGCAGCTGCAATCTACCATGGACTCAATCTGCACGGACCTTAGCACCTGAGAAAATGCATCCAAATTATTGATTCCAATCAGATAAAGTGTTATTTTAAGTGGAACAAAGCAAAAGTTTTATTTTTGTGGCTATACAAAATTGATTTGGTTTAGTTACAAATTGAGTTCAATTTAATAAATAAAAATTGTGCATTTTTCGCCCATGGTGTCATGACAGTCAAGTGAATTGGCTGGTTTTTGGATTTTGGTGAATGCTACGTGGCATAAAGTAGCAAATTCAAGGCGCAACTTTTGTCGATACATGCGGCAAGTGTTGGGGTGCTGCAAAGTGTCTGTAAGCATGCAATAAAAGTGCATGGCAAAACTGTGAAAAAGGTGAAGATTACGCACTGAATGCGAATGCCATCACAAACACTTGCATAACACCTTTTCTTCCTGCCACCCTCCAGACGACTGAAGTGGCTTATGAGTTTGTGTGTGTGTGTGTGTATGTTGCGAAAAGTTGGTGAGAGAATTCGCACATTTGTGTCAGCTCAACCGCATCCACTGAGACACTCTGAGACACGCTCTGCACTCCACTCGCATGACAAACATGTGTGATACGCCACTTGCACCTGTAGTCTATTTGCAACACATATTCATTCACCTGCCACTCCTGCCCCCTGCCCCCTACCCCTCTTGCATTGCTCATAAAAGTTAAGAACTTGTGCAACTTCTGGCATTTATGAGCGCTTTTCAGTTGCTCTCAGCAGCTTCGCGTCGCGCTTGCAACATGCTTCATTACGCAAATGCCATGTTTTCAAATTATTTTACATGCACGTTCATCCTGCCACCCTTTCTCAACACACATCCCACAACCCCTCCCGATACCTGATAGTCGCCTCTTTTTTACGGCCCGATAACAAAATCTCTACTTTGGCAGTTTAGTGTGCTGAGTGGATTGGGAATGGTTGCTGATTAGCGTCACATTTATGCCACTGTTGCAATTTATAAGCCTGCCTCAGTGCCGCACTAGCTCGTTTCGCAGTTTTGAAATTATCGCTGTGACAGTTCTGTGTCAACTGGTTAAACGTGCCACTGCAAATTTGGGTCGTATAATCATATATGGTATAAACAATGGATTGAAAAATTTAATATCATTTTTTTATTCTTATTAAAAGTTTGATTACTTATCGAAAGTTATAGCTTGATCTTTACCAAAAATAGTGTCAGAGATAATCCTACTTAATGCTATACATACTAAATATTAATTTTATTTTATTATATTTTTTTTTGTTGAGAGTTATAATTTTAATTCTTCAGTTGATTTCTTATTTAGTTGAGATGTTCTATGTCTTTCTTAGGTTATTGCTTCGTCTGCTTCTGGCTAAGGAGACACAGCTTTTTATGATGTGCTTTGCGGATTTCTTCTCATTTTCACAAAATAGTGTTAGTTTGGGTCTTATTGCAGATTATCTTGTTAAAAATAAATCGATAAAAATAAATGAGAAAATGTTGCATGAATTAGTATATGAATTTTCCAATTAAATTTGATACCGGTCAGTGAAATATAAGCAAAATCTTTAAAAATAGTTTCCATCAGCAATCTGTCTGTTGCTGTTACTTGTTCTTGACACGCCGATCAATGATAAATAAATAGAAATAACCACAAGGGTGACCCCAAGGGCCATTATGTATGTAAACACTAAATGATATTGCCAACAATCTGTAGCATAATAAATAATTCAAATGTGGCATTCAAAAGGAAAGGTCGAAAAATTAATGAACGTAAGAAGCACACGTTGGTGCACTGGCCAAAAAGGTGCCACAAGGACAGTCTGTTGGCTTTTACATAATTATTTCATTAAGTGTGTCTGCTCAACGGTCCAACACGTAGCATGCCCCACTCTATTCCACATCGAAGGAAGCCAGTTGGATGGCAGAGAAGGTGAGTTCAGTTCGTATTTCTCACTTTTGCACTTGGTAATTCTAGCATTTAGCGACCCAAAACGCAGTACTAATTCAACTTGAGAGGCCACCTCACCTCACCCACTGTAAGTGGTGCAAGCTATGGGAAAGACAGTGGTGGAGTGGCTCGTGTCGTTTGTGGGGGCTTAGCTCATTAACAAACATTAGTTACAAATGTTGTGAATTACCTAAGATATTTATATTCCATGCTTCTCACACAGCGAGCAGCAGAACTTAATATCCCAAGGCTACACCTAAATATATATATAATATATATATATATATATATATATATATTATATATTAATGTACATACATCCAATGACTCACTGCCCAAATGAGCAGCAGTCTCAAGTCTTCAACATATTTCCTAAATCATGGTTCTTAGCTTTTGCGTACACTGCTGCGTATACTTAATGCGAACTAATTCATTTATATACACACTCACACACACACACACACACACAGTCCACACAACGCAGCTTTTGCTTCTTTGACTGACACAAAGTCCCTCATTCATACTTATCCCCATTATCAACATCATTATCATCATCATTATCATCATCATCATAATCTTTATCATCGTTGATTAGAGTTCTGATAATAGCACAGTTTATTTGTCTGGCAGTCGGCAGAAACTGCTCCCAAGTTGATGTTAATAGTTTGGCTACTGAATTAATGAAGCCCGCTAAAATCAACACAATTTTGTGGTTAGCTTTTTTTACCCTAAATCAGTTTAACAAAAAAAAAGAACACATAAATGTTTGACTGTAAAGCCAACTACTTTTTTTCTTTCAGTATATAACAATTATTACTTTATACGTAATTTAACAACAATAATTTTAATTTTTAGTTACCCATTGCTAAATGATTTACAAAAGTTAGTTAGCAACTTGTGAAATGCAATAAAAATGACATACAAGTAGCAAACTTTAAATATTGTGTTTTAATTTATTTTTTGTAGGTAATTTACTTAAATTTATTTGCCTTTAAGATTCAGAATGACACTGTAAATCTGTTCTTTATTGGACGAGAAACATAAATAAAAGGAATTAATTCAAAAGGGTACAAAATTGAGTCGAGAGTAGCAGTAAAAATATACCTAATTTTTTTCACTTAGAACTGAATATTTTAGGCATACGCGCGAACTTTCTTATCTTCAAAAATCAAGATCATTTAATTTTTTTAATTCGATAATTACAAATGATTTTGTTAATTTGTTCAAACCAACAATTTAATATTGACTTATGAGAATTGTGTCTTTGTTAACAATTTTGGTCAAGAAAAAATCCAATTTCTGTCCATTCAATATATAGCAGCCATGAATAATTAAAATATTACAAATATTGATTACTAAATCACATTCAACAAATTTTTTTAGGAATTATTTTTTTTGTATAAAAGTATGCAACGTTCAACGCTTCACTTCAAATCAGGGAGAGTATAAAAACACGCTCTCGCAAACATAATTTACTTGATTTTAGGTGGTGTAGTAAAAGTTGAATTTGTCAGAGTTAATCACCTATTGATACATTTAAATTGTTTTGGATTTTCGAAGTAGTAGCCAACAGCTTGCTGAAATTAAAAATGCAAATTTAAAGGCGTTATAAAAACAATATAAAATATTTGCAATAGTTTAATTCAAAAAAGCTAACATTCATTACCTTTCGATCATAGATCAAGACAATTCTCAAAATGTTAATATAATTAAGCTCAATTTAAATTAATCAATTTAATGATTGACCTTGTTAAACACAATCTTTTTATTTATATTCAAATTGGTTTATTTTTATATATAATCAGTGCCTGAGCGATATGAGAGAGCAACCAATGAAGATAATACGATTCGAGAGCTCGCAAGACTGAGTCGAGATTAGAAGTAAGCTGATTGTCTCCACTGAGAACAGTTCACTTTAAGACTCGGAGCAGTGCAAGTCATGAATGGAAACACAATTTGGATTACTCTGCTATGCCTCGGCACAGCATCTGCCTTCACAGACCCGCTGCTAGTGGATCTGCCACATGGACAATTACGTGGTCGCGATAATGGAGGGTATTACAGCTACGAATCGATACCGTACGCAGAGCCACCTCTGGGAGATCTACGCTTTGAGGGACCACAGAAATATGGTCGCCAATGGAATGAAATCTTTGATGCCACGTTGCCACCTGTGTTTTGCATGCAGTGGAGTCAGTTTGTTGACCAGGAAGATAAGCTGATAGGCACTGAGGATTGTCTGACAGTTAGTATCTATAAGCCAAAGAATGTCAGTCGCACCACATTCCCCGTTTTGGCTCATTTACATGGTGGTTGCTTCATGTTTGGTGGTGCAGTTGAAAACGGACATGAGCCAATCATGACAAGTGGAAACTTAATTGTGGTGAAGATCAGCTATCGCTTAGGCCCATTGGGTTTCATGAGCACTGGAGACTCTTATATTCCGGGAAACTTTGGATTAAAGGATCAACGACTGGCCTTGCAGTGGATCAAGGAAAACATTGCCAGCTTCGGCGGTGAACCTGAAAATATAATGGTTTTCGGTTTCTCCGCAGGAGCTGCCTCCGTACAACTTCATATGATGCAAGAGGATTTTAAACACTTGGCCAAAGTGGCAGTCTCCATAAGTGGAAATGCACTGAGTCCTTGGGTTATTCAACAAGGAGGAAGACGTCGTGCATTTGAGCTGGGTCGCATTGTAGGTTGCGGCCAATTAAGCAATTCATTGGATTTGAAAAATTGCTTAAAATCAAAAAATGCTGTTGAAATAGTCAGAGCTGTGCGTCAATTTTTGATCTTTGGTTATGTGCCATTTACTCCATTTGGGCCAGTGATTGAGTCCGAAGATGTCGTGGATCCTTTCATTACCCAGCAGCCCGTGGATATCATCAAAAGTGGAAAATTTGCCCAAGTGCCTTGGTTGGTTTCATACACACAGGAAGATGGAGTTTACAATGCAGCTGCTCTGCTTGCACGTCAGCCCAATGGAAAGGAGATGCTGGAGGAGTTGAACAGCCGTTGGTTTGAGTTGGCACCCCATTTGTTCTTCTATCGGGACTCGTTGGAGACCATTGAGGAAATAGATAACAGATCTCGAGATCTTCGTCAAGAGTATTTGGGCAACCGGAATTTTAGTGTGGTTAACTATTCCGATGTGCAGCGCATATTTTCGGATATATTATTTATTAATGGCACCAAACGATCAATTGAACTGCACCGCAGATTTGGGAAGAGTCCAGTTTACGGTTTTGTGTACGACAATCCATCAGATCGTGGAAGTGGTGTCTGGCTGGCAAAGCGGAACGATATTCATTTTGGTAGGAGACCTTAATATGATATGAAAATCAGTTACTGATAATAACAACTTAATTTTATTTTCATTTTCAGGCACGGGACATGGCGATGATTACTTTCTAATCTTTGAAAATGCCATTACTAAACCATGGCGTTCCGATGAAACGGTAATTTCAAAGAAATTTATTAAGATGCTTGAACAATTTGTTCAAAGCGACAATGGAAAGCTTAGTTATGACAATTGCGAGTTTCCAGATAATGTTGGAAACGAAAATATTCAGTTGCTCTCCATCAAACGCAACAGCTGTGGAATAATTTAATTATTTAAAATATTTTGATTATGCGAATCTTAATTTTAGTTCGATTTATTTGCTGATTAACCGGTTTAGAACGTACAAAAATGTTAATAAATGGTTTATATCCGATGTCAAAATTGGGTTAGTACTTCGGTTATTGAACCAGTTTGGAATTTGAATAAGATTATTTCAGGTTCGAATGTGGTCGGACAATATTCAATTGATTGAATGATTCAACAAAGCAAATGATTCTAATTAAAACATATTATTTATTGTAAATGTTGTATTATTGCCTTTAACTTGAAGTTAAATTTTAATATAATTTATTAAATGAATATCTGAAAAAACGAGAGAATATATTATGAATTTTGTGTGGTTTTAATTAATTGTTTTATAAAGTGATAATTTTACTGACACGAACACACTGCGCCAAATTATCCAACGTGCATTTTCAGTTGGGGTGCTTTGTGGTTTACTGCGCAACTTCTTAAGGCAAAATAATTGGCTTAAGTCTAAAGATGAATTCATAAGAATTAAGTTTCGCAGTTTATTCCTTGTAAATCTGGGAAGTGGCCACAGAAAGGGCTCTACGCTTCCTTAATGCCAATGGTAATCCTTGGTAATTCCGAAGAAATTCCCATTGCTTTTCTTCTATTTTCTTCGCAAAATGGAAGCAATTCCGTGCACGCTTCTCAGTTTATGCCACACATGCAGTTCGTGGTAAGCCGCTTTTGGAATTTTCGCTTGTGCGTTGTTGCGCCTCCCAATGCGATATTAGGTCTTGTAGTCTAACAGCTCCGACGCAATGTTGGTTTGGTTAAGAGCGAGGGGAACACGAAGGAATAAACTAAGGAAATGCAGATTACAAATATACAAAGCATGCATAGCAAATTAAAACAAGTTAAAGTGCTAAAAAAAATGTTATTAACCCAAAGATACTCTGTGTCAATTGCTGATTAAGTAAAACTAAAACTAAATTGATAATAAATTAACTAAACTATCAACAATAACATTGCCAAAAGTCAAGTTTTTGCACTAGCTGTGATCGTCTAAAATCGACTTTTATATACCATATCTCTTAATTTTAAGGGTATACAAAAAGAGAAAACGAAACGAGAAAAAGTATAATTCTGAAACAACTTCTGGAACTGCAAACAAACGGCAATACTTTGGAACATTGACGCAGCTTGGCAGCTCAGACCCGGAATAGAGGAGCAATGGGTGCCTAGCATGTAATCTGAGGCACGTGCCTTGCATATTCTATGATAGTTAATTATGTAGCAGCATCTATGGGCATTGTGTTTCACAATTTTTAGATTTATACCGGGAAATTAGCCAAAGCGCAATGGGGGCTGTGTTTGTAGAGAGCGGGGCCGAATTGCATCGAAAATGGCCCTCCTGGGAAAAGGGGCGGAATGAAAATATGAAAAATAACTTACGCCTTTTATGTGCGAAATATTGAAATATTAGGCAGTCAGTCGGTAAGGAGAATGGGGAGGGGGAGCGCCGAGGAAGCGAACCGGACCCAAAGGATTCATCAGCGGTAACAACTGTTGACGGCTCACTCTCGCCACTCCCGGCACTCCCGACACTCCTGGCACTCTCAGCGCTGCCGAAAATTTTAGCATTTTTGCGATGATGTATCGTTGGCATCATTATAACAGCTGCCGTTCCGGATCCTAACAGTCAGTCCCCAGTCTACCCCAGGCCCCGCAATTGCTCCCGGTTGCCAGTAGTTGCCCAAATGAATTTGGATGCGTTTTGCCTGCTCAGTTATGGGTATGGTTTGGTTTGGTTTGGTTAGGTTTGGTTTTAGTTAGGTTTGGCTGGGCTGTGGGTCCTGGGCGGGACCGATGGGCAACGGCTTGTGCGTGCCTTGGGTACTTGTTGTTATATTTATCACAGAAGTGTACTTTATCTTGACGAAACAGCCGCCCGCCCAGTTAGGGCATCAGTCAACAGCTGCTCGCCGCTCGCTGCCTCAAATCACCAAGCCAAACCAAGCATTATATATATCTTTTCATATATATATATAAATATATACATATTTACTTGTATATATAAAAATGAAAATATTGTTTCGTAATTTATTGAGCCCTTTTTTTTGCGTGTCGAGCTGGAAATTAAACTTGCATTATAGTCTGAAAAGACATTTGTATCATCGGCATCATTTTTGGAGGGGTTACGAGCAAGTATAAAGTTACGTAGAGAACGAAAGGAAAGACCCAATAAAAGTTTAACAGATGTTCCGACCTTAAGAATTTGATGTTTATGAGACTGGCAAATGCTTTCGTTTGCATTTTTAATGATTCCCTTTTCTATTTTTATTTTATTTTTTGTAATAAAAATCGCGTTGCTCATGTGTAGCGCCAAAATAGAATCCCTTTTTTTTGGCCATCAGCTGCTAGCTGACACTTAATGGGACTTGGTAAAAGAATATGTAGTTTAACTCAATTTTAAATTTAAGTTTGATAAAGTTGACATGAAATAAGCTTACATAAACTTTTTCTATTAAAAACAGACTGTTCTGTTCTGCCTAAATCATCACATAAAAATAGTTACAAATTGATTAATAAATTTGTTAGAAAATTGTTGAATAAATTTAGTTCTAATTACAAAAGACTAAATAATACAATTTTTGAACAGCTTAAAAATTAAATTAATTTAATTTTGTCAGTTTTTGCTAATCAAATTACATTATTAAATACTACTAAGAATTCTGCTGTTTCATCACATATTAATTTATATATAATAGCAATTTGGAGTTTAAGACTCATTGAGTAGATTCCAGTTTTGGCATCTTCGTGCTCATGGCTAGACTAATAGTATGTAATTAAGATTTTTATTCAAAGATAATGATTGAAATACAATATTGTTGGTCAGCTGAAATTGTGAGAGAGGTGTTAGAGGTGTTAGGCAGCGACGCTCTTAACAAAGCAACAGGGAACTTGACCTAATCTATATAATTTAATGATAGCTGTGGCAACTGGCCAACTGTCCAACTGTATCTACTGTTCTTAATAATTAGCACTTATGCGAAAACAAGTAAATTTACTGGATTAGGGTCAGCTCGACTATTGTATATTAATCTATTATGTTATTTGCACAAATTTTATTTAAACTCAAATGGAAACATGCACTTCTTATGCACACTTAATAAAAGCAAGAAGAAATAATTTTTAAAACAGTCATATCTTCGTTAATAATTATTTATTTCAAAAGCAATGTTTTTTTCGTCGCTTTTTTTCGTGCATGCATCTAGCAAAATTCACAAATTTTGGATGACTTCCAGCTCCAAGAACCAGGCCCACAGAAATCAGCTGGTGGTTTCTAAATATTACTAAAATAAACGTAGCATACTTTTACTGCATGCCAAAATCATTTTTCGGCGCCTGGTAAAAGTATGCAATGAAAAATTTGGATCCTAAAATTACCTGCAATAAAAAGAAGGCAATGTATTTTAGTATTTGCTGAATTTTGGCCGTGAAAGTATGCTTTACTTTTATTTTGGCACATAAACAGCAACTTGCTGCTGATTTCTGTGGGCCTGGTACTTGGGGCTGGAAATCAACAAAAATTTTGAATTTTGCTAGATGCATGCACGAAAAAAAGATCAAATCGAAAATCAAAATAGATCCTGCCGCTAACAGGCCATGTGAATGTGAATACTTTTGAATAAAAATTTAACAGCAAAAAAAAAGTATAATAATCCGGTTGATCCTAAAATCAAAAACCAACGACGATAAACTGGTGCATATATATATATATACAGATATATATATTAGATATTAGATATCAGGGAACAGCCGAATTCACACACACACTGAATATAGATTGCTGCTTTTAGCTTATTTACGTATAGAAAGAACTTGCGCCTTCTGATAATAATGAGATAAATAAATAATTTTGATCTGATAAACGGGGTAAACTTATAATCCTAAAGTCTCTGAGTTGTAACCATAAAAATAGATTTTGGCTATAATATCGGTTTTTGAACCTGACCAATAATATATATACTCTATAAGATCGAAGATGCATCCATCAGTCTGTTACTAACTTTATCACAATAGCATTATGTGAATTTTATCCATATTTAATTGATTTATGATTATAAAAATAGTAACATATAAAAAATTTAGATATTAAAGGTACTTACATTTTAAAAATATGCTTAACTTTACACTCAATCCATGTGTATGGACATCGGGCATTGTCTGTCTAAGAGTATTGCCATTTTAGCTGCATTTTATATTATTCTGTCATTCTTTTGAAAGCTGATTTTCTTACAGTCCATTATATCCGCATGAATTTTTTGTAAGCTGCTTATTATTTTTTTAAGTAGTGCAGCAATAAATATTTCTAAGAAAGTTGCATTTTATCAAAGACAGCAAATAAAATGTAAGCAATATAAAAAAATATCCGTTCCCCTGTTGCCAGGGCTTTCACTTGCTACTTGGGGCAGCGAACAAACATCATTATTCTCCAGTGGTTTAGCGCTGATAAACTCCCTCAGTGCGTAAGAGTTTCTCTGGAATGCACAGAGCACATCGTTGCCCTAGCCTGGGCGTGTCCTCTTCATCCATGTCGGCAGACGCGTCGTCGTCGTCGTCGTCGTCGTCTTCATCCTTTATGCAAAATCAAATAAACCAAATACAAAATAACCAGCAACAGCAGAATAAAAAAAACAACAACAACTACAACAAACAAAGAGCTTTGGCCTTGTCTCGTCTTCTGGTCTGGCCGGATGCGCAATAAAAGATTGGTTACGATTTATTGATTTCATTTTACCAAAGGCACGCACACACTAACACACACACACACACACACACACACACATGACTGCATAGATCAGGGTCTGTGCATAAATTGTATGCCTGAAAGTATGCAACAATCTCTCCGATTTCTTTCCGTGTGCGTGCTTTTGGATTTTGTGTGTGTGTGTGACGCCGGGGTTAATGTCATGATTTCAATTTTTCACCAAACCCCTCCACACGCCCCTCGTTACACAGAACAGCAGCCTTAAAAAAAAAATAACCGAAATGTGGGTCACTTTTTCCGTTTGGCTGTGGGCGCAGTGGTGCTGTGGTGTGGTGCGGTGTGGTTGAGTAGCCGGAACAAATGGCTGTGCTAATGTGCTCGGCAAACATACAAGCGGAATTTTTTTAGACATGCTAATTGGTACACAATCAATCGCTTAAATAGTCCAATTTCATTTTCTTTATAGTATTTTTATTTGCCAACGCTTCGAATTCAGAACTTTTACTATTTTATACAGAATCATCAATATTAAAGCAGAGAGAGCACCACAGATTAGGCTTGAAGCTCACCAAACTCCTGAGGAATACAAAGTGTATTATCAATATACAAGAAAATAAATATAACAAAAAATTCTTATCTTAAACATAATTCATTATAAGTTTATTATATTTGTTAATTATAAATATACAAGTAAATAAATATAATAACTAAGTTACCTTAAACATAATAAGCTTAAAAATATTATTTTAAGCTCAGGTTGAATTTATATCTAAATTAATGATAAAATTAATGTTCTTCTAATTTTTACTGTCTTTTATGTCTATACTACTACTCAATAAAATATGGTGTATTAAATGCTCCTCATAAACCAAGTTAATATGAAGCCTTATAATATGTACAATGAATTTAAATTGCTTTCAATTAAAGTGACAAAAGAAAAGATTATAAATAATAATAACAAGAGAAATATAAACTGTAATTAATAAATCGAATATTTGAGCAAAGCACTCAATTAGGCAAAATCAACCATAAATCATCAATTTAAATGTCAAAAACCACAGTTGAGGCGATGAAAGCCAAAATCAATAAGCCACGACAAATGATAAACTATTAGTTTGTGTGCCAACCCACCCACACACACACACACACACATACTCGGAGGCACATAAATAATTACGCTAATGTGCACAACATATGAAAATACAAAAGATAAACAATAACAAAACTATGATTAAGGTGACATTTACAGCATAGTCAGAGTCAGATTTGCTGTGAGAGAGTTCAGATATCAAATGTTGAACAATTATGGCCGGATTAGACCGGCATGCCATGTGCTCGCTTGGCCAGGTAACTGCAAAAAATATATGGCCGTAAACTGACCTAACGTCACAGCCACCGGGCAGGTGCTGCATATGGGATTTGCATAAATCCGTCCACATTTATTCAATAAGCAAAGCCAGTGCGAGGACGACACACACACATACTCGTACATATATGTATACAGCTCTCTGTAGAGGGAAACACTTGGCCAATCGGCTTTAAGACCACTTAATAACCAACATGGAAGGCGTTTAAACACCAACTGTGAATGCTGTGGGCTTAATACTGGATTTTAACTAAATGTATGTATGCTGATTGCCCGCAGAGTTGGCATTGATTTGGGTGTTGCCCCAAACTCAGACAGATTCCCCAACCCACCCCACACCTCCATTTTGCCTAAATCTGATATGCAAATCGAATACAACTAAATGTAAGTACATACAAATGCAGCTGGCTGTATATTTGCATCTCTTTCGCTCATCCACTTTTCGAATTTGATTTCGAAAGGATTTTAATACCCTGTGCGTCCTACCTACCTCTTGACGTCTCTCTGCCCTACGAGTAAGCTTGGCAAACTTTTGCCAGAACGGCTTAACTTTTTTGCACGTGTGCAGCTGGCCAAGCAAGCAGAAGCACAAAAGGAAGACCAAGAAAAATAACAAGCGCGGAGCGTCTTCTACTGCTGCTGCTGCTGCCGCATGCCACATGCCACATGCTGTGGACTGGTAAATTTGTATGCAATCCCCGACCAACTGGGTAGAAATGCCCACCTATAACACACATAAACACACACACACACACAGATATACACTAGCCTGCGTTCTTTTGTTTTCATTATGGGCAAAATTCTTCGTTAAAATGTTTTCTTCTTATAAAATGTTTTCGCTTTTTGCACAAACTAAGCAACTTGAATAGTAATTTTAGCATTTATTGAATTTCTGCACATTTTTAATGCTAAGCCATATTATTTTTTAAATTTAAAAGTAAATTAATACGAGTATCTAATAATATTTCATATAGCATACATATTTTATCTATATGTTATTATTTCTGGGTAACATCTGTTTGTTTTACGCATGACTCAATTTTGGTCTTAATCCGTCATCGCTGAACTGCGCAACAATGTAAAAGTTATCCTAGTCAAGGCCAACCTCAACCTGCTGTCAACAAAAGGTGGATGAGTAATTTGTAGCGAGACAAAGCAAGTCGGAGGCTGCTGTTCGAACTCATTTCGGGAAGTACTTTGAGTACTTTGAGGTAAATCAACAGCATGCAAATGAAAACGAAACCTTGGCAAATCTGGGCAGGTAGACAACAGAACGGTAAATCACGCATGCAACCCTCGAGAGTGCAGCAACAATGGGCCATCAATAAAGATGACAGAAGTCGGTAATTACAGTTGCTTCAAACTCAACGTCACACCTGCGCATGCGTAGCGTCTTCGTCAGGTTCGAAAGCGCTTCCGACATGTTGTACATCGAACCAAACATGACGTCGCGCAGCCGCTGTTGGCGTCTGCGCCGGTTCGCTGCATTTCTTTGGCTAGAAAAATAGGTCAGGCTATATAAAGACAAGTTCAAGGCGATCGACGCTTCAGACGTCGACAACAGCCGCAGCAGCAGCAACAGCAACAGCAACAACGCGAAGTGGATTTGCGACGCAACTCGAATTAAACGAAAGTTTTCTGATCAACATATAAAAGAGAAAGATTTATTTATTATACTTGTAACTATTATTGTGGCTCCCAATTGCGGTGCAACAGGTGATATTCGGGCATTTTCGACAATAGCGTGCCAAACTCAAATTTAGTGCATCGAAAATTCGAGCGAGTGAAAGAAGCTTTTAAGTGAATAAATCTCTTGCAAACCGTTGCTAAACGGTAATTACCATTAATCTTTGGAAATTACAGCCTAGCAACTGCTAGACGACTACCACGTCCCAGGTAAGCATCGAAATTAATTAGTGAATTCACTTAGCTTAAATACTTTGAAGAGGGCATACAATTCGAGAGTTAGAAATAAATTTGTTATGTGATTTAAATTATTAATAGGTTTTTTTTGCTTCACCTGGAATATTGCCTTCTAAATAGCATTGCATAAATGATGATACAAAATTATAGTAAAAGTAATTAATTAAAATAAAAGTGTCAATTTTATGATTAAAAATCACACATTCTTTATTTGCTCAAAATTTTATTTAAAGGAAATAATTGCAATCAAATCTTACAAAAATTAAATTTATAAACTTAAATGTTTTTATTAATTGCCTTGCATGCGACAGCTGTAATTTTTGTTAAAATTGATAACCCACAACATGAAAATATTTAAATAAATCCAACTCCCAACTTAAGTGCTAACCAATTAAAATTTCTTAGTATTTCACATATTTTGTTTTGACTGACAATCTAAGCCACAATTGTAAACAACAAAATAAATTTCAATTCAATAATCAAACACAAGATTTTATTGTGCAACTATTGGCTAAAATAATTAATGGAAAATATATGTTGGTTATAAGCATGATTAGCAATTTGGTTTACCTTTCTTCGAAATAGCTAAAAGTAATTATTATTCCAAGATATAAGTAACAATATGTGTGTTTATACATATACATACGTACAAGCCGTAACATCAACATCAGCAACAAAAAACACCCAATTTGGGTCAGGCGAAGAAATAACAGAACTTCTGAAAACGGCCACCAAGAAGATTCTGTTAAATGAGTTAACCACTTTGCATGAAAAAAGCCAAGTCAAACAAAATGGCATGCAACGCAAAGAGTGAAAGACGAATAGGCAGACAGATGGACACAGAGGCAGAGAGACTGCCACAGCTAACCTGGTTGTTGTCGTGGGGCACGCATTGAGTGAGTGTCATATGGAGATATGTATGCATTGCATTGAGCAAAGCCTCAAGCTGTCAAAGCTGCATTGTGGCCAGCGTTAAACTGGCTGCAACTTTTGGGCCACCCACTGACCCAAATTCATGGCAGTTGCGTACCCAAAACAATTTCGAATCACTCGCACACACACACACTCGCACACACTTGCATACACCTCAATATCTCATATGGCTGTGGCCTTGATTCTGTATTTTATGTACGACGGCTTGTGTATCCATGGAATGGTTCTTGAATCGCTCTTTGCATGCCAATTAACGCCTGGCTTGGGGCTGCGCTTTGACTTCAATTTCTATGCTGAATTCAATGTTTGTTTTATACATTATTAATTGCCCGCAAAAAGACCAAATGCTCGCTCTCTCTCTCTCTCTCTCATTGCTTGCTATCTCTTTCGTTAGCTTAGTCTTACTCTGTCTATCCATAAGATTCCTTAACCTATTTTCAAACCGCATTGCCTTGCTTAGTTTGTTTTACGAATTCCATGACTTTGACTTCGAAATATACACATCTATATATATATATATATATATATATATATATATATATTTCATTATTTTTCCTATTTCTCCCCCCTTATGCACCTTGAAGCAAGTCTTTTTGTAACTTTCATTCATGCAAGACATTTGTTTGTGGCTTTTTTTGTTACGATTGTTTTTGTTGTTGGTTTCTTTGGCATTTTGCGGCTTCTACTTTGTCAACATGGCTTGTCATGGAGCCGTTGTTGCTGTTATTTTCATTGTTGTTGTTAGCCAGTTGGAGGTGAAAGTTTTTGTTCAAGCTGCTAAAGCGTGTTCAATCAATTTTGTTAACGTTTGTTAGCTTTGTGCTGCAGCAAGTGTGGTTGTCCACAATAATCGAAACCATTTTATTTAAAGAAATGCTGAATTGCTTTAATTAAGACTTTTATGCGGCATATAAACGCCTGCTAAAAGTAAAATTTACTTTTGATTTGAAATATATTTTAGTATATAAAATAAATGAACTTTTGACTTGTAGCCAGGAAAAACATATTTCTATGAAAAGAGGTCACAAATAGTTAAGCGAAAATAAATAGGCAAAAATATTTGTTTTAATAACATAAGTGTTAGAACAAATAAATTAAATGTTTACTTATTGATTAAGTTGTCTCGATTTCTAACAAATATGCTTTTGAAATATGCAGATACTAGCAGAGTTTATTTTATATATATTTAAACATATATTATTTCTATTAAATTTATAATTTGATAAATGATTATTGGTTAAATAAAGTAGCATAGTTTAAAGTTTAAATAAAATTTAAAATTTATAAGTTTAAATTTCTATTTTTCTAAATTTAAAAATAGTTTAATAAACAATAACTTTCCCAAGCAAAACAGAGCTTTCAATCATAAACATTTGACACATATTTTTGCTCTTCAAATTTTTGGACTAACTTTCAAATTATTCTTTTACTGATCGCATATCATATCTAAGCAAAATATCGTTTTAAATTTAATACAGTTAATAAAAGATACACTTTTGACTAACAAGGTCATTTTTGTCACACTGTTAATTCTGTCAGCTGTTAGCCGTTACAATTGTCATAATAATAACTTCATTGAGATTGCAATTTGTTCTGCTTTCGTGGAGCTTATAATTTAGATGCCCATTGGGGTCAGGTAAAAGTAAAACTAATGCTGACAGCTTAAATCGGATGCAGCTGTTGCATGACAAATGCAACTTTCCATCGATCTGGGCAACCTAACCTCAACTTGCATATATCCGCCTGGATGGGTATGGGTATGCAAATTGATTTAATTATTCGATTATTGCATCATTTGACCAGATTTTGACTCATTTTTGATGCGTTTGTCATGTTGAGGGACAAACCGTTGGCACCTGTTACCGAATATTCAATCAAATCAAATTCAAATCGCATATAAATGCGCCACAGAGTACCGTTATGTAGCATGCATGCAGACGTTGAGGTTGCTGACCATTGAGCGAAACGAAAGACTAAAGACACGAACCTGCTGGAAAGTTCAGCGCCCAAGTCAATCGCTCTTAACAGCGTCTTTAGCAGCTGGCTTACTTTTGATTTTTTGGCTTATACAACGGCAGCTAGCTAGCGTGGTCAATAAACCTGTAAAGGTACTCGAATTCTTGGCAAAAAGAAAGTGAAACGCCACAAAAAGAAAACACACGCGAGCATACACACAGCATACACACACATACACACACACATGTATATATTTGAGTTTCTCCTTTGCTATAAACCAGTCGATGACTCTTGTTGTTTATGTTGTTGGCTCTTAACCAAAAATGAGCAGCAGCAGCAGCAGTAACAACAACAGTTGCTAAATAATAATTTAGCTCTCACAGAATGAAATTTAGCAGCGTAATTCCACTCTCAGCGCCAGTTCCAAGCCCAAAACACAAATACATATACCTAAAGCTATACATATGTATATATGTATATATATATATATGCATGCAGTGGAAAGGTAGAAGAACCGCAGACAAACCAAAAATCACGAAGAGACTTTCTCAGCTTTTTGACCGCATTGAAAACGAAACGCAGATTGAAAATAATAGAGGGAATCCCCTCAATGGTAATAAGAAATGGGTGGCAAGAAAAAAAAAAACAGAAATTAAATCATATTGTGTTGGCCATTTGACCAAAAAGAATACACGCATTTTGCCATTGCTTAATTACGGCATTTATTCACTTTCTAATTTCTGTATTTAATAAAAAAAATGTTATTGCTTTGCTACAAGTTAAGTCGATTATTATTGGTTACACTTGCGATTGTTAACTTAAAAATAAATATGTGATTTTAATTGCCAACACACTTCATGCGATTTCATTGCTAACCGTGAAAGTAAAAGTGGCGTGCCAAACGGCTAATAAAAGAGCAAAAAACAATTAACTTTACGCTAAGCATAGTTACCTACTATCCCAATCAAATATCAATTAAGTTTATATGGCAAATAACATGCCAAGGCATTAGAGCATAAAAAACACTGATTAACAATGCAAAACGATGGCCGGCTAATGTTATGGGGAAGATTATATCACATTATATTACCGTGTTCATAATTAATCTTAAAGAGAACAGCGATATTTATATTGCCTCATTAAATCAATATTCTTCATTTCAATTTATCAGCAAAAGTACTTAACTCTAACTTGTTACTGCATAATTAGCCATATTAAATTAAATGGATTTATATAAATTAGTATGTCGAGTATTTTATTTTTATTTCTTTAAGTTAAATATTCACCATTTTGGTATCTTCTTATTGTTAAAGTTAAACTTTGCTTTTACTACTCGCTAATTTCGTGGCTAATTTGCATTTGGACACCAATCAAGATTGATAGCTCAAACACGTTACGTTCGCATAAAATCAGCTCCAGCAAAAACAATAAGATAAAAAAAAAAAACGGAAGATGTTTTCATGGAAAGATCAAAGTGATGATACACGTTCCTAACAGCTTTCTAAATTTACATAGTCACAATAATTTCAAAAGCGATTCAAACGGAGTGGAACTGTGTCGCAAGAGCGATCGAATCATGATTAATTACCGAATGATAATGCGATGAGTGTGTATATGTGTGTGTGTGTAAAAAACAATTTACATTTCCATGCCATGCCCAAGGCGATAAAAAATAAAAAAAAAAGATGCTGAAGATGTTGACCCATTCCATTGGCCTGTTTGTGGACCGCTATCTGCTGGCAACAGGTTGTTGCTCAATTAAATGGAGATCAATGCAATCGCTCCCATGCTCATATCTATTGGCATTCTTTCATCTAACCAGCTATGTGTGGCTGTTTCATTATTATTTGTTAACGGTAATATGTTGCATGACATCTTGGAGTAAGAACCGCTACAGCTGAACAGGTTCTACTTGATACAAAAAAAAAAACACACATAATCAGAAATGATTGCAGAACGGTTTCTCTATTTAAGTTGGTTTGCTGAGAACTAAGCGTTAATTTCCCATTTGAATATCGATCCAGTTTCAGGAAGTCTTTCTCCATGGCGCTAATTGCACTTGCCACCTTTCTGACCGTATTCGAAGGCGGCTTTCTTTCACATATATGTTTTTTACTTAGCATCTGGTTTATCTTCTTCTTTCATTAAATGAAGAGATCGCTTTGGGTTGGGTGTAGTCTCATGTTGTTTGTTTCCTAGTCTTGACCAATTTCATTGCTTTAGCCGCTTTCGTGCTGCTGTCTAATATGGCCCCTGCGAACAGGTTAGGCTTGACCGAGACTCTCTCAACAGTCTCTGGCACTTTAATTGTGCACAGTTAGACTTGTTTCTGTATTTTTTTTATTGTTTATTTCGGAAGTGGCTTAAAAAAAAATAATAATTACGCGCAACAACTTTCAAAAAATTTCTTTCATTGAAATTTACATTTAACGTGTGAAATGCTGTTATTTATTTGGCTGTTAAATGATTTCTCTTTGTACTTAAATTGCAGAAGAATTTAAAAACAATAGAACTGTTGCCAACCATGGCTTATGTTTTGTTTTTATATATTATTATGCTAATAATATTTTAAATTTAATCATCTTTATATCTTTATTTTAAATAAATTATAGCAATGATATATTATTTGGTTACAGTTAGTTTGTTATAGAATTGCTAGATATGACCATAGTTGAATGGTATATTTTTAAAATGATAATTATATTTTATCATCTAATTAAAATGAAGAAAGAGTGAATTTATATAATTTATATAAAACCTTAAACAACTTTATAAATTAACTTATTTAATTTATATAGTTATTTAAATAGTCTTATAAATGTAAAAGAATTTTTAAGCTAAACGAAGTAGAAATATATTATTTATATGATTTATTGAACATTACTAAATGTTGTAATTTTTTCTGTTTGTGTCAGGTGCAAAATTTGAAAAATATCTATAAATACATTCAATACAATGCAATATTTAGTATGTTTTTTAAATATCAAAAAATGTAGATGTCTTGCTAGAAACTCAAACTACAATATTTGTGTACTTAAAAGTGTTGAAATGATAAACCATTGCTACTCCAAATATATGTATAGTGTAATATGTAAAATGTACATTTTATATATGTAAGTTCTTAAATGTGAACATCAACTCGAAAGATCTAAGGCCTCTTTTACACTTTTTATGTTATGTCATATTAAATGGGTCTTTTTAAAATGGGCAAACGCATGAACTTAACGCATGAATTAGGCCAACTATTTTCATGTAACTTTTTGTCACAACTGTTTTTTGCTTCAGCTTTAGTTTTGGGCTCATTAAAATGCCCGTTTCGTGCCCAGGTTCAAGCAACTTGACTCGTAATGTGAAAGTGTTATGTGGCGGCTTGTTTTGGGGGCTCTGCAATTGGGGCCTTCCAATTTAAAATTCAAGAAACGAAAGACTTAAGACACAAACTAAGCATTGCTTCTATTTTGGTTTTGCAGACAACGCCATGTTCGATCAACGCAAACTGCACGCCTACCTGCTGCTCTCGATAGTGGCCAGCAATTGCCTGCTGCTCACCTACGCTTATCCCCAGCAGCAGGTCTACCAGCGCCAACAGCAGTTGACCCAATCCCAAGCTCAGTCGCCGGTTTATCGGGCCGAGAGCAGCGCTCGCAAGTTCGCTGTGAAACCGAATGCATCGAAGAAGGTGGCTTTGGATGACATCGAGGATGATATTGAGGGCAATCAGATACAGGAGAGCGTGGGCGGACCTGGCGGCTTCACCTGGTCCAACATGCTGTCCACCGTGATGACCATGTTCTTTAACAATGCTGCCAATGCACCAACCAAATCGGATGACGTCGACAACTCGATTGGACTCGGTGGCAGTCCCTGGGCTAATGTCATATCTATGGGTAGGTTTGCAATACTCGAATAATTTTTATTTATTTATATAATAAATTTATTTATTTTGCCTTTCAGGCCTTCGCATAATTAACACTCTGTTGGGCGGCGGTGCGCCCAGCGATGGCATCGATAAAGTCGACAATGGTGGCTCTCCCATGCAGGTAATTTTCATTCAATCACCAATAAAATACATTTTTTTTATCGCTTTTTGTGCCATTTAATTTGAGGAGTTGTATTTTATGTTTATTATTTATACTCATCTGGTTTTGGGTTATTATTATTTTTTGAGTTTCGTTTTTGTTATGTATTTATTTCCTGCTATTCCTCTACCTAAAAACAATTCGCACAGGGTATCTTGGCGGCTGTGCTGTCGTCCGTGTTGGGCACCAGAGATCCAGATCAAGTCAACTCGATGGCCAAGCAAGCTGGCGAGGTAAAACCATTATTGCTTACACACCTAAACCCACACTAAAATCCACTATGCAACACAGATAACATTTGTAAAATATTCACAAGACTCAAATAGAAAATATTGTAATTTTAAAAATTTGACTTTTTTAAATCTGCATTTCAAAACTTGCTGTACAATTTTTTTATATCAAGAGCACAATTCATTTTTGCCCAGCTTTGCCTAACGAGATTTTTAACAACCATTTCTTCAATTAATAAGTTAATAAAGTAAAATTATTTAGTTTTTCTTTCAATAATTAAATGAATTTCACATTAAATTAACTTATCAAAATTAAATATCTTCAAACTGAGTGAAATGTTTACCTAAACTTAAATAAATATATTACCTAAGTTATTTTATTACTTGTTGCATAGTGTATTAAATGTATATTTGTTTCAAGCACACACACACACATACAGACTCACACTTACGCACACACACACAAACAGACAGACTCACACACATTATGAGATACATTGCTACTCTAATTATAAGTTTTAGATATTGGCACAAAACTAATTGACTAATGCTTCCTCCTCACACTTACATAAACACACACATACACACATACGTACACACACAAACACACATTTGCCATCATTCTACCAACAACCAATCTCGTCGCTCCCATCCACAGTTCATACAGATCGTGATGAATCTGCTGGACGCCCTGAAGACCTCGTTCTCACATCGCTCGCTCACCGCTCGCTCCCTGGGCAAACGTGACTCGGTGAGCGATGCAACAGTCGCCGGCATTGCGCTCCTCAAGGGGTATGTGCGCACCTATCGCAACGCTGAGGACAAGTGCATGATGCGCTACATGTGCGATGCCAACACGGATTGTGTGCGTGAAATTGGCGGCAGCAGCATCTTCTGCCAGCTGGGATCGTGAGTGTTCTTTACCCATCTGTATGTAATCAAAAATATAATATTTTGAATTATCTCTCTCCAGATATGCCACTAGCTATATGCTGGGACGCAGCAGCAATTCCAGCTTCGAGCAGTTGTACGATGCCGGTCGCAGGGGCCGTTCCGGATTTGATTGTCGCCAGTTGTATCTGGAGTGCAATGAGGTCTAGTGGGCGATAAGAGTGCTACGAATTACTTGCTTTTTTTAATAGTGCTTATGACTGGACAACTTAAAGTAATTTAAATTAATTTATGTGCTTACTTGAAACTAGAAACTAGCTATTTATATTATTTATTTAAATTTTGTATTTATTTACAATGTGTTTTTCGCATTTGCATTTTCTGCAAAGAAGAATAATTAAAACTTTATATCATATAAAAGTCAAATTTGTTTTATTAATTAACTTTTTTTAACTTTTAAATGAGATGCCTAAGAATAATTTAAAAAATAACAAATTTAGTAAATTCAGCAACTGCTTGAAATTAAACTTCTTGCTATTTAAAATCATAGCAATCAGCTTATGTGTGTCAAATGAAAGCAGTGCATATTCGTCAAACTTTTCAAGCAGTTTACGGCGAGGTTCCAACCAATTACATAGCAAGCAGTGCAGCGTTTAAATTTGAATTCAAATGACAGTTGATTGAAAGCAAACTTGCGACAGTTGCAAAGAAAATAATTGAGTTGAACTTAATTAGCCAGTTTGAACTATGCTCAGTGTAATTACTACTGCAATTAAATGTGCCGCAGCCCATGCCAATCTCTTACAAAGTCAGCACTTATAAATCCGCTGCAATTTCGAGGACAATCACACTCTGGGGTCTACTCAAGGTTTGTCAAGTTTTATTTTTGCAAAGCAAAAGTTTTTTAGCCAAATAATTGTTTTTGGAAACACTGCGCAGCTGCAGCTGCAGCTACAATTCAAAAGTTTCTATAACCTAAGAAATGTGGATGCACTGCTGAAATTTATTACACAGCCTGACGAAGCGACGTCAACGAGGAGGACAGGAGCCGACCTCATTTAAACTATATGCAAATGGAGACGTGCCATGTGTGTATGAAGATATCTGCATGTGCCATGAACAAACCTAACTCTCATTTAATGGCCCTTAGCAGCAGCAGCTTACAGTGTAAGATGTGAGCAAAGGGGTGGTTAAGTGGGAGGAGGGGTTCTGCACTCGGACCTGCAATTCGCCAGCAGATGAATGCACCAGTGCAACAGCAACAGTAATAGTGAGAGTAACTGCAACAGCAGTGGCAGCCTCCAAAGTTATGATTAATTTCTTCCAGCCAAGTTTTGCCGTTTACCAGAAAGTTGGCCATCATTTATGTTGATTTTGTTAGTGCTGCTGCTGCTGTTATTGTTGCTTTAGTTGTCTCCATAAAGTTAGCAATAACTGCACTAATTTCACCAGTATCTTGGCCAACAGCTTTGGCAATAGTTAAAAGAAGCTGCTGGTGGCTGCTGCTGGTTGCTGGTTGCCTCACAGATCCTCCAAAGCTGCACCGCTTAAAATTCCATTCAATTACGCTGAGTGTTGAATATATCTTTGGAAGGCTAATTAGAGCTAGAAAACTGGCTAAAAAGTTTTTCGGACAGCCACTGCAATTGTCATGCTTTCGTCGCTGCAAATTAATTATTACTCGCCACCGTTGGCCAGTCATATCCCGTTATACTTTCTGCATAGCAGGCGGAAACGGAAACAGACAAATTTTCAGTTTCGTCTGGCTAGTTTCCGTGCAAATTGTTTAATTTTTATGCCAGCTGTTTGTAATAATATTTTAAGTTAGTTCGCCTTTTTTAAATTAATTGAATTAAGCATTTAAGTACTGCATAAGCTGTTAGTCTGCTTTGTTAAAGGATTTAAAACTATTTCATGTTTTTTTAATTAGAGTTAAGTTAAATATTGCACTTGATGATCTCTTTATGCTTAAGCTAAGGTTAATCTTTATTATATATGTAAAGATAAGTAAATTACACGCAGAAGGATTTATCTAATCCATCAGAGTACACAAGTTATCATCATCGTACAAAATATCCGATTACTGCATCTGTGGGTTTAATTTATTAAATAAATATAATACTTTTCCTGTGCAGGACAATGGTATTTCCCTGATAGACCCATTTGACTTGACTCCTGCTGACTCCTTTTTTATTTCTAAGTGCGATGGCTTTTAAACCAGAGATAGCTCTTGGCCATCGAATAATTCGAATAAAGTAATACAAATGATGAAATCGTTGTCTAAATCAAACGTTTGTTTTTACCATCACAGCTAAGCAAGAACAATCAAATCGCCTTGGGAGTTACGGAAAAAACATTGATTTTGTGTTATTGACTTGTGTTTTATACCCCTTTTTTTGTGTGTTTATTTAAGTCTTTCTTAGTTGGTCCCACAATCCTTGCATGGAGTTAACTTGTGTTCTTAAAAAATCAGATGTTTATTTATTCGATTTGGAATCCCTTTTCTCATCTTCCGCATTTCTCTTGTTATTTATTTATGTAACCATTTTCCTAAAGCGTTTGGAAATATTTAAAGAGAATGCGCCAACAATTTTATTTTTAAATTAATAAAATTTATATGAATGTCAAATGGTTTGTCAGAGCTGTCAAAACAAAGCTGCGTATAAAAAAAAAAACTATTTAAAAAAGTTTGATTTAAACGAGAGAAAGTGCTCAAAGCTGTTTGAATTGTTCGATGAGGCTTTTATTGACTGCTCACAAACAGGAAAAAATAAAATCAAATATAACAAAAATTATAAAAAGAACAAGAAAAAACTTTGCAATCGAGCGTAACCGACTGACAAATACTTTGATATAATCCCTTATGCAAACTAATTCAGAGATTACAGAGAACAAAATTTGTGTGCCATTCCAATTGCGATAGATATAAGATAGAAACTCTAGCTTTTAGTTTTCGGCAGATATTGGCTTTTATTGGTTAGTTTCCGTATTTTTTTGAGGGTGTTGCTACAAATATGACTTTCAAAATGTGTGAGAAATGTCTTGTTGGAGCGTGGACATCCAATAATTTCTAGATCTATCAGAAAGTTGCCTTACATACTTTCATTGTGAAAATACAAATTTTGGATTTTAGATTTCCATGGCTGAAGTACCTGGATGCGGCTCATATATGCCAATCCTTGAAGGTTGTTACCAGCAGGCTACTCTCCAATTTTGGTCCAATTTGTGAGAAAGATGTGGATTTATCGTTTTGCGCTTTTCGAAATATCGGCTTTGGCGATTAGGGGCGCAATAATACCAATATATTGTGCTGCCTTTGGCATAAAAGTACAAAAAGAAAAAACTATGTGTCAACAAAAAAGGGTGAATACTTTAGCAATTGCAGAGTAAATAAAATCAAAACTTTGCTTTTGCCGTGACAGCTTGGAACAATTTAGTTGTTGCTGTTGAATTTAAGCTTTGGGCTTAAATGTTTTTTCTTTGGGTTAAATTGCTCAAATCGTTGCCACAAACAAACAATAACCAGGAACAAAAAAGTCATATTAAAAATGTAACGTTTGCATTCAACAATTTCCTGTCAGCAGGAACAGCCACGAATGAAACACTACCGCTGCCCCTGACACTTACTACGAGTTGCCGGCTCAATACAGAAAAAAATAGAAATAAAAATAAAAAAAACAGAGAAAATGCCCGGGAGCAAAAACAAGAACGGAACCCAAACAAACCGCTACTCAATTCCACGCCGTAGAGCTCTCTGCTGGTCGCCGGGCTTGCATTTAAATCGATACACTAGAAACGACACAAAACCAATAATGTGTGACACTGTGCCAAATTTGCTTTTTGGTTTTTTCTGTAGACCAGAACCGAGTTTGCCAGACTTTACCGTACCGGACTCTTTCTCACTATGCCACCAGCCCATTATTCAAAGACCCCCAAGCGACATGTATGCCATGTATGTACGTATGTGTGTGTGTGCAAGTGTTTCTGTGTGTGTGTGTTTATGTGGCCCATGTCAATGGTTGTCACCGTCAGAGTCAGCAGCGAAAAACGCGATGTTATTGGCTTTTGTGTGCCACCATAAGAGACAAAAAAAAGGATTTAAAAATATATAGCATGATTGAAAGGACGCAAAATCAGAAGGCGCCACATCGCAAAGGTCCCTAAAGAGTGACAGCCTTGCCTCAAAACCGAAATTTGTTGGCTTTTTTTATTACTTTGTTTTGTTGGCAATATTACAGCTTATGTTGCATGCCTCGAAGCCAAATGCTGAAATCAAATGCAATTCAATCTATGCTGATTTGATTAAGATCTGAAACGGAATTCACTATTTAAGATACATTTACTAAGCTTTAAATTGAAATCTATTACTATTTTACTAATAATTTAATAATTTATTTTATTTTTAAAATAAATATTTATTTTGATATTATCCAAAATTTCTTATCAATTTAGTTCTGTTACAATTATTGCAATTGTTGATTTTTGGTTTGGTTCTACAATGTTAATTTAAAAACTTAGTTAAAAAGTATAAGGTTTAAAAATATTTTCAAAGTAAAATTGAATTTATAAATTATTTCAAATTATGATAAACTAAAGTATTTTTTTTTTTATTCTTATCTCATAACTAATTATTTTTATAAACAGTTAAGATAAATTTTATTATGTTTTCGTTATATTTCTAAGCAATGTCCAATGCTGACCCATGGAATATTCAGTTGTTCCTGTCGATTTGTGGCAACACTCTGCTGTTACGATTTTCAAAATTGGGATTTACAATAAAATCAGAATGTGGCACATGTCGAGAGTTGGTCCACATTCACTCGGGTCACGTAAAGTAAATTATTAAGAATTATAGGAAATGTGCGGATTTATATATTGAATTATTGAAAAGGGCTTCAAACCCTAAATATTTAATTGAAACGTGAATCCATAGATACACAAAGAGGAAGGATTTGGTCGCCATCTCGACACGGGTGAAGAATGCTGACTGTTCAATGATATTACAAAGTTTAATCTGTGGTTTCATTTTACATTTAACATAATGTGTTCATGCTGCTTAGGACGGGCAGCGCCTACTTTGTATAGGAGCTCGAATATCGAAATAGCCATTTGGCTGCTAACTACTTTCCGTTTTGGCCCCCCTAAAAAAAAGGGAGCCTGACAGATTGGGGGGAGGCTTATCGGGCAAGGAATTTGCCCCGCCCGCATTGGCTCATGTTGCTGCTCGTTTGTTGTGTTATCAGAATCCCAAATTGTGACTGCCCCACGTTTCCGCTTTTGCTGACTTCCCAAGATGTTGATGTAAACAAGCTGTCAGAGAGAATAACATCCATTTGATTGGTTAACGACGATTGCTCTACCCTACCAGCTGCGAGTGTATCCTCTGAGATGGTCCATAAGGACACACAACAGATGTGGACAGGCAGGCAGACCGATAGTCACCAAATATTTAATCATAGCACATTAATTAGCAACTGAAGAACATTTTGTTAACTGAGTTTGATTGATAAACCCAATATAAAGAATTCTCTCTAATTATCTCTTCTCTCATTAATTAATTGCTATTCATATTTTATCAAATTTAAAGTATTTGAAAATTGTTTTCAATTTAACAGTGAATTTCAGAATTGTGTATTGAGAGATTGACCACATATCAAGCGAAAATTCATTAGATTTTTTCTACTGCATTTTTTGTCAATTTAATTTATCATTTTTTTTTTAATTGAATTTTGCGATTTCATTCTTATCAAAATATTTGAATATCAGCAAAAAATATTTCGTTGAATTTCACAAATTTCATTCCGACTAAAAAATTCTAATATGAGTAAAATTATTCATTGATTTCACGCATTCAATTTTTGCCTAAATAATCGAATTTAACACCAAAAATTTATTAGTTATTTATTTTAATTATGTGTCATTTTACCAGTTATTTTCTCTTATCTTTTTTTGTTAATAATAACCGAAGTGTGCTTTATTTTTTAAGTGCTTGTTAGAGTATTAAATCTTTAATAGACATTTGGCAAGTCGTAATTCCCACTGTAAGCACATACAAAATTCCACTGTTGCGGCTGGAATCACGAATTGGCAACTGGAATTTAACTGCTGTTCACCTCCACAATAGCCAATACCTACTACATCTGCTAGGACTACTTCTACTACTACTTTTACTGGTATTTATAGCGCCAGTTTCAGTCAGTCTCATGTCGAACTTATCGACGTCATCTCCAACTGCCCATCGTTGGCTCCTGGGACAGGCTGATGTGGTGGGATACGTATTTTTTTTTTCTCGATTCTGCTTGTTATTGTGCTTGGTGCCCGGCACAAATTGCTTAAATTGGAAAATTGCTGGCGCTGCGTTTGTGTGTGTGAGAGCTTCATCAAACCCTGTTTTCGCCATGTGGCTCTGCCCTCAATATCTATCCCAAAACGGAATCCCTGACCGGAGCACAGTCCAACAACTTTGCGCACGATTCGACTTGGTTTTGCCTAACGGAAAATATATTTACTATATAGCATTTATCTTTTATTGATCCCATTCTCCAGCTGTCTATGCTGCTAACTGCTGCTTCCCTTTTTGCTTGTTGCCATCAAATCAATATTCGATTGATGCCAATACTATTATCATTTTATTATGGCCATTTATTTGTCAGGATGCGCAGCAGGAGGCGTACACACTTGAATTTGCCACTCAATTTTTATTCTCTCCTGCAGCTCCTTCAACATGTTCCAGCGAAAAAAAAAACAGAAAGGCAACAGTAAATTCAATTGTCTGATCAAATTAGCAGACGAATTGATTAATTGACTAGATCTGATTGGGCTCACAGACCTCTATGCTCATCAATAAAAATGTCAACTAATAGATTTGGAGCAATCCGAATTCTTGAGTACTTTGATGCCAATCTTGTGAGCAGTCACTTAAACACTTTAAGGCCATCGAGTTGTTAGCTATGATCGAAAAAACCCTTTGATGCCATTATTTTTTTTTATATCTCATCGATAAACAGTGTATAAAAATCAAACTTACAGCTTCAAGTATTTTATGGCATATAAATTTTCCACTTGCATCAGCAATTGCCACGCAAGGCTGCAGCTACAAAGGCAACCCTATCGTAAACCCAGCCCATAAGATTTGTTTAACAATGCCATCATAAAATTGTAGCATCGAGGTCAATAATAATAATAATGTACTGCTGTTTAGCACCGACTAGCTGATGCTCTATATATATATTCTATATGCCTATAGCCTAAAAACTAATAACCTTTTGGCCTATTAAAAATTAGTTAAAATAGTCAATTATTGACTAGATATTATAATTTTTCAACTCAAAAAACCATAATATATTTTCTGTAAGCAGTTGCATTTCTTTGAAGTTTTCCTCAATTTTTATGGCTACAGAGTATTAAATCTTAAGATTCGGCCTCCGGCTGGCCTGGACAAATTGTCCAGGCCTTGAAGTCGTCGGTTTATGCTTAGACATAAATATGGCAAAGACATAAAAAGTTGGCCAAGTTCAAGTTGGTTAATTTGCTGCGCACCTTATTGGCTTTTTAATTGTACTTTGTGAATGTTTTTTTATTGGCATTTAAATGTTAAACTTCAGTCCGCCCCCTCCACCACACCTTGCAGCATGTAGCGAAATTAAACCAATTGTCGGCTGCCTGTCAATAAATTCGTATTTAGGCCATAAACTGGCGCCCACAAATGTTGTTCGCTTTTATTATTATTTTCTTGTTGTTGTCGAAAACTTGCTAATTAAAATTTATCCGCCAATTGGTGTAATGAAAGCTTCAAAAGCGCTCTGAAGCCTAATGGATAAATAAAAAACAAACAAAAAAAAAACACAAAAACGTTAACGCCACAAACGTGTTTTGCATTTATATTTTATGTACTCATTTTATTAGAATATTTAAATTGTTCTAAATAAAATTTAAGTGGCATGAATTTAAAATATTGTTAAATTTTTAGTTGATTATTTTACTTCTTTAATTTACTTTTATTGTGTATTTAATTGTTTACATGTTCTTTCATTCTAACAAATATTAATTTCGCATGGCTTGCAAAATATTAAAATGCCACGAAAAGTTCAACAATTGTTGTGAAACAATACAATAAATATTAGAAATAATGTAGATGTCTTAGTCAAAAGTTTAGATATGTTTCCTTAAAGTATTTGCCATGTTTATATATAAAGTTAGAGGACTTGATTTGTGGTTAGAAAAGTTGTTATCTGGATTCGAATATCATAAGCGTCATCATCATACTTTTGTCTCAGCTTCTTGAACGCTCAAAAGTTAAGAAAACACTTTCACATTTTCTTCATAGTTTATCTGTCTGAGTTCGAAGCCGAAAACTTTCACCAAACAAATATTCTGCCTTTTCTTGTACTATATATATATATATCTATATATTAAGTGGAATTTAATGGAGTTTCTGTAGCTGATGTCAAATTGTTTGTTATTGGTGTTTTGGCCACAGCTTACATAAGAATATTGTGCTAACATTAAGCATACGCCATGTGAACTACAGATAATATGACGTTTTTCATATATACATATATCAATGAGTTTATTCATTCGACAGCAGATATTAGACATTTGATGGGTGGAAAGTGGCATTATTTGAATTTACACGCAGTTCGCATGTTTGCATTGCAACTGTGGCCACAAATAGGATTTCCGGTTGTGCATTCGCATTTGAAATGGCTTTAACGGCTGATTTGCATTTGCAAATGCAAATTTCAAATATGTATTTATAACTGAAATGCGAATTCATCAGCACTAATGACCGTCGCATAACAAGAATGCTAAATATAGCCTAATGTTGAACACACGCCCAAAACAGCACCAAAAACCAAAACCACCATCAACCAAGAGCAGCCCATGGCTATAATCCACATAAGTACCACTGATAGCGCCAATGGTCCCCGCCTGTGCCCTTTGGATACATCGATTGTGGCTGTGCCATATCCGCGTTGCGTACTCAATGCAAATGCTCTTGAAAATGATTTGCATTTAAGCACAGCTCCAGCAAAACGAACCCACAATTTACACTTTACACGCACGCTAACCGACCTTCAAGCCATAACTGGTTGGTGGGGAACCCACTGGCCAAATGCTAGTTTAAACAAAAACTGGCAATAGCTGGTTGGCTGGTTGGCTGGTTGGCTGACTTGCTGCCTGACTGTTTGGCTGCCTTTCATCCTGTTGCTGGCCTGATGAAGCTAATGCCATTCGAATTAAATTGTTTGGCAGCCCGTGAATGTCATTTATCTTCTTCAAATTTAAGCTCTTCAGATGCATCGATACAAAAGGGATAATACCTTTTATATAGCAGCACATCATTAAGCCTGACAATCCAATGGAAGTCAAAATTGAACCTTTAGTTCGTAGTTTTTTCTTTTACGTAAAAGTTATGTTTAATATAATAATGAAAATGTTTATTTTTAAAGTGTCAATAAATATTAAATAAATAGATTAATGAAGTGTAATTAATTATTTTGATTGATTAAATTACTCTTGATACAATTATTGTTTTCAATTAACATTAGCTTTATAAATTATATTAAAATATCAGTTAAGCGAAATGTTTGCATTTATTCAGTGAAAAGTTAAATCAATAGTAGGCAATTTAATTATATTGGGTTAGCAAAATGCATTCAAAAAATATACACCTACATCAAATTGATAACATCTTAAATAGAATAAATATATATCACCAAAATGTCACTTTGAATGACTTATATAGGAAAGTAACTGTTAATTTATTTACTTTCGACAAATATTAGGCTAGATTGAAAGTTATTTGTTTTGTTTAGTTAAGTTTTTTTCTTCAATCACCTAAAGGTTTTTTTGCGAAAGTCAAGTAACAGTATTAGCCAAGCGGACAAGCGACGTTTGTTTATTTGCTTTGGACATTTAGAACTTTTGGCTTGTATACACTTATTTACTGTTTGCAGAAATGCGAAACCGCAAACACAACTAAAGCCCCTTGCCCAAAAGTCAACGCAGAGCACTCAAAAACACCGCACACTTCTGGCATCCCCAACTCCATCCCCATCCCGATATTCCCACAACTATAATGCCAAGAGTAGCCAACCCACAAAACATGCGAAACAGGCGAATGAATCAGGGCATACTGAGGGAATATGGGGAGTGGAGAGCGGTGAGTGGTGGTGAGTGGTGCTTGCATGCGAAAAAGTTAAACCACAAATACTTTACTCAACTTAAATGGTTTTCAGAAAACTGCCCCAAAACCCAAGCAGCACGGAGCGAAGTACACTGGACAGCAAACAGCGGAAGGCGTAAAACAGAGAAAAGGCCAACAAAACATGTAAAAAGGCGCCTAGCAAAAAGCAAAAAGCAAAAAGTCAAAGTGAGTGCATGGGGAGCAGAGTAAGAGCGCAAAAAGGGGAATACGTCAAAAGTAAAAAAAAAATCACTTGCAGGCGAAGGACTTCCCGAGTTAGCCATGATGTTAACACAATTAAATGGGTGGCTGCTTAATGGAACAGGAACAGGGACATAGACAAAGAGCGGGAGAGGAAGAGTGACTTGATAGCGACTGAGTGGTAGTAAGGAATGGTGCACGATGACCGGCAAGTCAGTGCAGGATGTCATTTTGTGAACTTGCCTCTGCTTCCTATTTGGAAGACATGATTTTTCATCTTCCTCAGCAATGCATATATTTTTTTTGTATTCCCTTTGCTGCTGGAAAAGTCAAGTCACTTCACCAGTTTTTTTAACATACAAATATAACAAAAATTGTACCTCAAGTTGCACAAAATCAGCGATAAAGCAGAAAAAGGGGACTACAAAAAAAGTTAACGACACAAAACAAACAACAGCAAAAAATAATTTATGATATTTTATGAGATTATTTAGCAGTCACTTGACATGGCAAAGTATCTGCTTTTGTCGTGTGCTAAATTTGTTGAGTAATTTGATTTTGATACAAAAGACAACAAAATTGTAAGTAGGGTTTTATTGTTCACTGCAAAGAAGAATAATTATAATTATCACATAAAAACCCAATTATATATTACCGGAATGTACCTGAGACAAAATCACCAATATTTAAGTAATTGTTGCAGTTGGATCTTTATGGATTTTCTAGCTGTTTAAATGGGTTTCGCAGTATCTTTTACGTGGCTTTTAAGGTTGTAATGGCTTTCTTGTCTTGGCCTTACTTACTCTTTGTTTATGCCGTTCCGTTTACTCAGCAGCTGTCAGTTATTTGGACATTAGCTCAGAAAATATAAACTGGCCCTAGAAGTTTCTCTTATTATGCCCTACCCTTAACATAAATTGCAAAATGTGGGTCCCATAAAATTTTAAAGCTGTTTGTAATTAGCGGGTTAATGTAGAGTATAGTAATTGGTGAGTTTAGTCCATTTAAATTTACTCTTCAAATTGTATATCATTGATTTACATACACATATTTATTTTGTATTTTTTTTTTAAATGAAAATGAGTTAAAAAATTACTTATTTAATATGTTGTGTTTGTCAGCAAATAATTAACCGCTTTATTTTTTTAATTTATTTATTATTTTTTTTAAATGGTGATGCAATAATATTATCTGGAATATTTTTTAAATTAATTAATTTGGACCCTAAATGGTTGTATTTTTAAGCTGAGTACGGGGTAGCTTCCAGTTGGGCTCCTTTTAATTTTTGCACTCTTACTTTGGTTTTGTTTCCTTTGATGCTTTGCTCTGGAAATTGCCCTTATGCCGACTCCTTGCTCTACAAATTTTACGTGCTCTTTCGCATTTTTTCCATTCTTTCTTTGCCATTTTTTGTTTTTTTGTTGTGGCTGAGTGAGATGTGATTTCCGCTGCAATAAAATAGAGCGTCTACCTTAAGGGCCTTATGACCCCGTTTGGTCGACGACGGGAATTCGTCATTTTATGGTTACGGTTGCCTTTCACTATATTTTTTTTTTATGAGCTTTCTGCTGTTTTTGGCCATAAGTGTTTCCCCTTCGTTTTGTAACGCTGACGACCCAATTTTTTTTTTTTTTTTGGTTTTGTTTTTTCTTTTGATTCTTTTCAATGATGGGATGAACATTTGAGACCCAAAAATATTACCATAAAATATTAAATTATTTATGCACATCCATTCGAGAAAAGGATCCTGTACTGATTCTATGCCTGCTGTAAATGGGACCAATTTCTTCCTGTCATTGTCATAAGAACCTATTTAAAATATTTATTTTAAATGGATTTGATTTGAGCGGAGGTTGATACTAATAGTCAGCTGTATGTAGATAAGTCGAAGAGCTTAACTTCAAAAGAAAGAGGATTTACACTGACTTTATTTTAAATCTCGTTTAGTTGGCAATTTTAATAAAAATATATAATGCCATAATCCATCCTTAAAGCAGTTTAAGATGCTCAAAAATATATGGTCAGACTACACAATGAATTTAATACCATAATCAATTGAACGTGCTTATGTTTTTACTTATTAAGCGACCACAAATATTTTTTTAATATTTAAAAACTGCTAACGCTAATTTAATAATATTTGTTTTTTTCAATCTATTAAAAAATTTATTTCTATTATAATCCAATTAATTAATGCACGCTGCTGTTGAACTATATTAAATAATAAAAATTTCCATTTGTCTTTCAGATGAATTTATTGAATTGTATTTGAAATATTCAGATTTAAGTTTATTTGGATTACAATAATCTAATTATTGATCTGTTTCACAACTGTAAATGGCAACATCTCGTTGATTTTATTTTACTATTCATCAGAAATTGTCTTAACTTAGTTTATAAGTTAATTACATTAATCGTAAATATGTTATTATATTATTTGTATACTCTCTTCCATTGTGCGCAATGTTTTTTTATAAATTGTATATTCTTTATAGTTCGATAAGTTGCAATGATTTCGATGGATTTCTTATGCCAGATACACAACCATTCTCCCAAATGGCAGAGTTCGAAATCACCTAAAGCATATATTTCACTTTTAAATTAAATTTGTCGAAAATTTCACATTGGGAACAGAGTATTTTGCGCAGTCGAAAAATGCCGACAGCAATTTTACTTTACTTTTTTTAATTGATTTTGTTGATTTATTTATTCCAGCAACTATAACATACACAACCGCATACACATATACATCCACACTGGCATGCAGGTATTTGCTAACTGTAAACTTAATTATTGAAAGTTATACCTTCTCTGCTTCTTTTTTTCCCGTCCCCCGTCTCCACTATTTACAATGACGCGTTTAATTAATCTCTAACCTAAATTACATAACTGCACATTGCGCAAAAGCTTACAAATAATTGAAGTCCGGACTGGCCGCTCAATAAGCGAGTCACGTAATAAGCAACGTCTTGGAGACCACCAGCCAACCAGTACACCTCCGTCCTCCGCCCAGCCACAGGCGTTGCTGGCGCAGGATCAACACCAAAAGCAGCAGCAGCAACAGGAACGTGCTGCGCCTCGTACGCTCTGCCACTCCGGACATGATAGCCGATGCGGAATACTCACCTGTTGGGAATAGTAAGTAATGTATAAGTATTAGTACGTGTGTGTGTCAGTGTGTGTGTGTGTGTGGCGACACTTGCAATTAATATGAATCATTAAACCTGATATAAAAATATAAAACATAATCGCTTGTCATTTATTGCTTCAGAGTTGCAACACGAAATAATCCATGTTTATGATAAATACAAATATATATATCAAAATGTGTGTGTGTGTATGTATGTATGTATGTATGTATATGTAACTATGCTGGACTTACCGCTCAGCACGTGCAGGTCGACGGAGACGGAAACGCTATTTGATGGCTGACACGTATAATTTCCCGAGTCCTCTTTGCGCACCAACGGTATAATTAATGAGCCGATCTGTAATTGACGTGGCTTTTATTAATTCAATGCTCGGCTCAAAGCTGAAAAGCGCAATTTGATGTCATTAACAGTGGACTAAGCAAAACATACTGATTGATTCATCCAATATTTGTTCATTAAAAATAGATGTAACTAATTTATCTCATATGACTTTATAAGCTGCAATATATTCGATTAAAAATCGTAATTTTAAATGCAGAGCAACTGTAAAAATCTCATCAAAAGTGGTTAATTTTTTAATCCTAAAAGAGCTCTCATATAGATCGGACTATATTCAGCAGACAAAAAGATATCTTTTATAAAAAATATTTGACATTTAATTTGGAGTATAATTAGCAGTTGGCTTCAGGATTTCTAATAGTCGAGCTTAAGCGACTACAGCATTCTTGCTTGTTAATAATTATATCTATATATTTAATAAAATGATTTACTTACAGTATTTTGATTATCACCAACATTGCCAAATATATTTCGATCTAGCTGAGTATACCAGCCGCTGCGCTCGTCGCTGTCGCTGATTTTCTTCTGGCCACGAAACCAGATGATATATTTGGGTGGATCCAGCGTGCCACGAACGATGCAATGAATTGCCACCTTGCTGCCAGCTTTGACAAAGCGAATCTGATCGCCAATAAGCTCAGTCTTTGGTGCTGCAAAGTGCAAATTATGATCTGAATGCACTGAAGTGGAATGAGAACTAACACATGATACTCACTAATTACATCCAGATGCACCTTGGCACTCAGTTTGGGCTCTGTGGCCATTTGACATTCGTACCAACCAGCATCGCTGGTTTCCACGTACTTAATCTGCAGCGACCAGGTGTAGTCGCCATGCTCCTGGTAAATCGACTGGAAACGCTCGTCCCCAATAAATGTAGTCTCATCCACGCTGATTATGTGACCATCAAGCAGACGCACCCAGGAAACAGGCTTGTCAGACAGGCGATGAATCTGTGAATAGCATTGAAATTTGCATATAAATTAAATGAATCGTGAAATACAAAAAAAAATAAAATTAAAAGGCAATTAAAAATATTTTCAGTCTCTTTTGTTTCTAATTTATATTCGGATCAACTTCAAATCATGTCGAATTTATATTTTTTTAATTTATTAACATTCTGTGAGTTATGCTGAGATTGCACGGAAATGGAATCAGCTGGCGATTAAATGGCTCCCCAAGTATGTTCAGAGAGCCAAGTTAACGACCTTGCCGACTAGTTAAAGTATTTCATTTTGCCAAGCCAGAGATAAACCTAGTTTGTATTTACATATTGAGAACAAACATGAAGAAAGAAAACGCAAAACACGGAGATAGTTGCAAACTTATTTGCATACATACATACGAATTACACAATATATGTATTGTGAAGAGTAATATATATATATGTATATTTGAAAAATGAAAAACCAACAGGAAAAGCAACAACAAAAGAAACTATTTACATTTACATGAGTGGCGCTGCCTGTGTGCGGGTCTCCTTAACAGGGCCAAATAAATAACTCGACGTAAAAATGTGAAATGTGTATGGCAAATACTCAAAGAGGTTGTTTGCCTTGCTTACGTCATACAAAAAAAAAAAAAAAACGCAAACAAAATAAATTTGTTGATATGCAAATGAAATTATGGTGAACTCTGGCCAAAGTTTTGTGTTGCCGGACGACAGACAACTGTGGCAAGGTAAATAAGCTGCAAGGTGCCGCCACCGAGAAGTAAATGCAAAATAGGAAACTAAAGCAAAAATAACCAACTATCTGAAGAGATTTGAAACGGATATCATTATAAAGTTTTGCCACTAAGCCTCATCTGATTACAGCCAACGTTGATTAGATTACCAATTAAAACTTGCATTTAATTAGGCAACTTGCTGGTGAAACAAAGACAGCTGTCTGGAAAATGCATGTCAAAGAAATGAAACGAGAGAAAAAACATATTTTTGTATACATTTAAATCACTTAAAAAAAAGTTAACTCATTTAATTTCCTTCCGCTAAAAGCGGAGACATAAAAGTATAAACTGCACACACAAAAATGTTAATTAGAACTCAGATTTTAGGCATGTGCAAATGGGTCATGTGATACTTCTGGTGTAACTTTAGCTTGATGATGAGTGAGTGCAGCAGCAGCACTTGGGTTTGGGATTCGGAATGAGTTTGGTTTGAGTGGAGGCTGTGGCTGTGACTGCGGAGTAACTCACCTGACATGGCATGTACGCGTGATTTCCCATTTGCGCTGTGATGTTTAGCACGGGCATTGTCAGATTTCTGAGCGGCTGCTGGCCCGGCAACAGGGCTCCATTGTGGGAGGCCAAGTACGAATGCTGCTCATTAAACATTTGTTGTCGCCGTTGCTCGGGTGACAAAGTGACAGCCTCCGTTGCCATAGTTGATGCAGCTGCCGCTGCCGCTGCCGCTGCTGCGGCTACAGCAGCAGCAGCTGCCTCAGCGGCATCTGCTGCAGCGCGGTAAGCTGGCAAATCTGCGGCCGCGAACACGGGAAATGGTGGCAGAAATGTGGGTATGGAGAAACCCTTAGTCAGTGAATCAGCATTCACCGGATGAGCATGCTGCAGCACTACACTCTCATGCTCCTGTTCCTGCTCCTGCTGTTGTTCCCCATTCGCATCCTGCTGCTGTTCCACCTGCTCCATTTGCAATAACATTGCTGTTCCAATGGAGTTGTGGGCATCCGTTTCCGCCGTCGTCGTCGTCGTCGCCGCTGTTGCCGTGGCTGGGAAAGGCATCTCTGGTTGTTGTTTTGTTGATGCCGGATAAATTTTTGATATGAGCATTGTTGCCATCGTCATCGTCGACGCCGTCATCATCGTTGACGTAGCCGCTGTTTGTGTTTTAGCCACCGTTTTGGGCTGCGTAGTTAGACCAATTTGTGCAGACTTAGTTGCTGCCACTGCGGCTGCTGCTGCCACTGCTGTTGCTGTTGTTGCTGTTGCTGTTGCCGATGCCGGAGTCTTAGTCGTATTCAAAGTTGCTGTTATCGTTGGTGCTGTTGATGACATGCCCAGGGTCGTGTTCACATTGCCGCTTTTTGTAGTTGTCGTTGTTGTTGTTGTTGTTGTTGTTGCTGTTGTTGTTGTTGTTGCTGCTGCTATTGCGGTTGTTGGCTTTTTCGCATTCAGTAATGTTGTTGAGTTTCGGGCTGTCGTAATTAGATCGTTTTGCGCTGTCATTGGGCTATCTGACAGAGTGGATCTCGGGTAAGTCGTTAGCTGCGGTTCTGTGGCAATTGCCTGGACGTAGGCTGTGTTGCAGGTGGCACGGTCTGTGGGTGAAACAGAAAGCACATACATATACACAAATTTGCTCCATTTAAGTGAGCCACTGGCAGCTGTGATAAAGACATGAAAAATGTCTACATAAAATATTTAGAAAGTTTGGTAAAAATTTATAACTTTTATATGCATCAATAATTGAAGATTGTGAGGCAAAAATAAAATCCAAGCTTAAACCAAACTTGACTTTATTAAACATTAAATATTTAATTGAGCTCTGTATATATTTTTAAATATATTACACTTTTATATTTAAATTTAATTTTATTTTGTATTCGACAGCTTCTAATAGCATAAAACCAATTCATATATAAAATGAATAGTAACCACAAAAAAAATATATATTATATCAAAGCCACAAGCGAGCTAACAAATCTCTTTGACTCTATTAAGTAAATATTGGGGAAAATTCCTTAAGAAAATTTAATCTTAATTAACTGATTACATAAATCATATATAGATTTGTTTCATATCAGATAACCAAAGCAGAACTAATATTTTTTACGCAAGACCTAAATAAATATAAAATATAACCGCAAATTTCTTGAATGGTTTCCATTTGAAATGCCTGCTGATGCAAAAGCAGCTCAGTTAAAAAGGAAAATATTTTTCAAAGGCGTGTTTTGGGCTTAAGGCTTAAGGCCTTAAATCCTGCTCCATATACGTATTTTGTTAACTTTATTAGTAATTGTATACACAGGTAAAAAACACTGTGTTACTTTTTTATGTATTTCGTTTCCGTTAATTTTCAATTACGCTTTTATGCTAATTAAAATCATAACATTTTTCGCCGCTTTCTGTCGCTGCTGCGACTTTCAGCTCGGCAGGAGGCTCTTGCTGTGCAGAGGAGTGTGTGTGGGGGGGGAGGCGTGTAGATTTAGCCAACCATTAAAAACTTTTTGGTTTTTCCTTTTGCCGGATACGCCCCATAGAATACACGAGTACCTATGAGTATTCAGTAAAAAGTTGCGACACGTTTATAATTATTTAAAATTTAGCTGCTTGAAATTTTGTTTGGCAACTCGCAGCGTCATCAAACAGAGAAACAGGCGCAAATTAACGTGGTTTCAAAGAATATTAAATATTTATATGCGGCCAAAACCATTTGCATTTTAGATTTTACATTGCATATGACTTAAATTATTGCAATTAAATTATATAATTGTTTTTTGACACAAATTTAAATGAATACACAAATTCTACATCCTAAACATAGTTTAAATCGCAAAATGATGGTGGGCAGCAAAGTTGCGTAAACTATATTAAGAGCATAAAGGTTAATCACTTCAGGCAGTAGATTTTCTCACAATTTCTCGGCTTTTTTGTGTGTATGTGAAACGATGGTTTTGCCAGTGATTAGCTTCCCACACATCTTAACTTTCTGCTGGCAAAAGTTGCTGTCACGACCCTCAAGAAGACTTGTCGCCTCGGGGTCAATAGGCAGCAGGAGCCGCCAAACGCTGCCATTTGTCGAAGAGGCAAACCAAAAAAAAAAAATTATCAGCAAAAAAATGAGAAAATGATGAGGGCGTGAACTAAGAACTCAGAACTCAGAAGTCGAAGTCGTTCATGTGGAAAGTTTAGCAAGCCCCAACAAATTGAGCTGGCGACGATTCCAAAACTGTTTGAAACAAGTTACATGAAATATTTTTCTTTTCTTATTTTTGTCGGTTTTGTTTGAGTTTCATACTACAAAACGATTAATTTAAAGTTGAACTTGAGATTCAATTTGTCATTTCTCTTAGAAGAACTTGAATATAGTTATAATTTTGTTTGATATAATAATTTATTATGAATGAAGTACTTATTTCGTAATTCCTAGGAAATTTTTGATTAGCGATGTTCTATTACAAAGTATAACGTAAATTCATTAATTTATTCGGTTTTTCAACTTTTTTTTATGTAAATGGATTATAAAAATCAGTGACCCAAGAAATGAATATATTCCCCAAATCACTTGCCTCCCAAGCAGTTAGGAGATGAAGCATATTGGAGAAAAAGGTGAAAACACATTTATCCTGGCCCAAAGGTTGGCCAAAATAAACTCTCCACTGAGTAAGAATCAGTCGTCTAGTCGCTGGTTTAAGTTGATTGCAGATTTTTAGCTAGATTTGAATGCGCTGCTGGCAAAGAATTTGCATTTTTAAATTATTTCACTTCACGTTCTTGTCAGACCTTGATATAGGTACAATTTCAACCTAAAACTCGACCGTTCCCTCGCTGCGTATTTTATTCATTTTTCAAGTTTTCAGTTTAACGAAAGCCAAAAGAAAAATAGTCCACACAAAAACTGCATAAATTTTTGCCACGAATGGACGAATGTGAATGTGAATGTGATTGCGTGAGATTTGGGCGTGGTGATAAGGTATTGGGTCGGCAGCCAGTTAAAAATGTTAAAAGGTAAGAGAGCCGATCCCAAAAAAAAAAAAAAATAAGTAAAACACTTCCAGCCGCAAATGTGAAATGTTGTAAAAATGCAAATTGAAAACGAAACGAAATAGTAAATTTTAAATCTACATCCACTTTGCCCAGAAACCCGGTAAAATCCATCACTCAGCTTCTGGTAATTGTTGCAGTTTTTGCATGTGCTTCAGAAGGGTTTTTGCTCTTTGTTTGCTTGTTTTGTGTGTTGTTAAGATACAAATCGAGAGAAACCCAAATCTCGAAATAGTTGCTACTGCTCAAATTTTCAATTAAAGCAGATTAAAGACAATAAGCTGTCCCAAGTGACTGCTTTAAACGCAGTTTTTGCCCTGATATTTCGTAAGGGATTCTAGCTTCTTTTTTTTAAGCGGCTTGAACTGCTCGTGGATGCCAGTGATATGGTTGTTTTTGGCTTCTAAGCCGATTAATTTACAGGCCACAACGCAACAGCAAATTCCGGCGTTAGTTTATCTAATTCGAGGGGCCCTCGAGGAACGAGCAGGCCTTAAAAGGCGCACACATAAAGTGTGATCCCAACACTTATTGCACTAGGCGACAAAATGGCGGCAGATGAGAGAGGCAAAGGCGTCATGCGACATGCGGCAGACACAAAACCACCGCCCACATAGCCAACAAAAATAAATACAAGCAGCCAGCCAGCTAGCCAGCCAGCCAGCATACAGCTCCTGTGGTGTCCTGCCAGGACATGTAAGCGAAACGTGCAATAACACTTAAATTGTTTTTGCTCAGTTTTTGGCCATCTACTTGAATTGCCCGACGGCATGGTAAGTGGCTCGACGTTTCCTTTACATCCTTAGAGACACTGTCACTCCTCCGAGCACTTCAAAACTCTGTGTGGCAGTAGTTTGTTTTAGTCTTTTCAGTCGCCACAATACTTGCCAAGGTTCATAATTTAGGAATGTTACCAAAATGAACAAGCATTCTTCCTTTTTTCTCTTTCTCTTTCTCACTCTCTCCTTATAAATATACTTATCTCTCTCTCTCTCTCTCTCCTTTTCCTTGGTTAATCTGCACGCCAACTGAATAGTAATGCTCTTAAATGAGGCCGTGTATTACTCAAATTAGGACGGCTGCTTTCGACCACTGTGGCCGTTGCAAAAACCTAGAACCCATCCACTTACACACACACTGACATACCTCCAATTGATTGCGAGTGTATGTAAATTTAAATTTCTTCTCTTCTCTTCAGACAAACATAATGCACACTTCAATGGGCTCGTCAACGTAATCAGCGGCATTACCCAAACATGACGTTAAACTGTGGAGCATATCACAAAATATGATAATGATATACAAATTCTTATAGAGACTTGTATCAAAATATACATAATATTCATCTAGGACAATCCCTAAAAAGGCAGCGGAACATATTCTAAAAAGCGATAATATTTAATGTGCATTTTTACTTTACGTAAATCTGTTCACAATTTTAAAAACTATTTTACAGAAAACAACTTTTAAATTATAGTTGAAAATTAAATTATATGCAACTAAAAGAGAATGAGTAAAATAAATTAAATTTTTAATTTAATAAATCTGTGGTTAATGATTGGGAAAAGCCCGAAAAAATCCAATTAGACTAATCATCACGTGTTTAAATATGTAAACCATAATTATAACAAACATTTAAACAAATATAAAATTTGAAAAATAAAAAAAAATGTGAGAAATTAATGAAAAAACATAGAAGACATAAAGATTATCTATAGTAGCTACTGGCCTTAATAAAATATTATTGTTTTTTAATTACAATTTAATAAAAGTTGTTTGCCTATTGTAGATATTACACAGAGTTCACAGGTGCAATATTTATGTGTATTTATTTATGTGATGCTAATTTGCAGCTGTGAATAAGAACATTTTCCAATGAATATACATAAGGAGTGTTGACCTCAGTTCCCTGATCTTTAATGAATTACTGCCAAAAAAGGTGCTTGGTATGAGTATTAACATAATTTCAGATTATGATAATTTGATTCTATTAAATATTTGTCGAACAGATGAGAAAGATTTGTATTTAAATATTAAGTACTCTGCTCAACACCTGAACATGGCATCAATTAAATCGGTTGTTGCCAAAATCTTCATTTTTGTTTCTTATTAAAGTACACCAAATTGTTATTAAAATTATTTAAAAGCCAAGCAAATATTAAATCATATTTTAATGGTGCCTTGCTGGCTTTCGCGTTGTTCAGCAATTACTCAAAGTACAAACGGATTATTTAATTAATGCGCCAATATACATTAACTGTAAAAGCTCATTACGAACTACTAATATGCACATCTGTCTCTGGTTGACCCGTGAAAGGTCAATGAATTAATTATGATTTCATGCTTAGCCGCGTTTTGTTGGCCATTTGATGCGTGTACACGTACATCATTAGCGGACCAACAGAATTGGCAAGAAGCTTAGCCTAGCCCAAACGGGAGGCGTAACTTTTTATGCTCGGCTGCTGAGCGGCGCATGTAATTATAAAAAAAAAAAACATGCTGCCGTAATTTGAAGACGCTGAGGGCTAAAAGTAATTACATATCCAATAAAAAGTCATGGTAGTTGGAAGGACAAAATGGCGCACAGGATGCGTGGCTGTCAGCAGTCATAATTAAAAATCCACTGCTAACTACTCGAGAGTCTGGAACGCTCCGCTGCCGGCCGCAATCTGATATCTAAGTGGGAAAATGCAAAGCCAGGACAAACTAAGTGAGGATGTTGGCATGCTGACTATGGGCGATGGAGCCGTGCAGGCAGTCCGCGGCAGTAAACACCAAAGAACACACACATAAAAGCGAAACTTTTCATTGGGGACTACTTTTGGTTATGGGTGCCTGGAGTGCACATAAAATACGCGCCAGCAGATTTCTCAAGGCGTTCGGATTAGCTCCTTTCAGGCACAACTCACAACCAAACCAAACTAGTTGGCTAAGTGGTGTAACTGAAATTGCGTCTATATTTGTCTGTTGACAATTCCAAAACTGGTTCTTTTTGTTTCAGCGGTTGCGAATGAGATTGCGAATGCGAATGCCGTCTGGAGTCATGGGCAATGCTGCTCCTTGGGGTCCTGTTAATATGCGATTTCAACTGTTTCCGTCAGGTCGTAACTTAACAATGCTCTAGATAACAGTACTTTAAAGTTGGCAACATATTCTGTGCACCAGTCAGTAGAAAGGTAGATGAAGGCACATCCAAACTAAGAAATGTACTAAATATTTGATTATCCATTTAAAACCATGTTTATATTTATATCACTACACTTCACAATCATTACGAATGCATGTCAAATCAATCGTCAAGTTGTCGTCAAGTGCCTTATTCCCTTGCATGATTTATAAACATTTATACAACCCACTTGGTCTAGCTGAATTGCTGAATTGTAATTTGGGCATTTGATATTTGATGCGATGAGCACGAATTACTCATAAATATTCAAAATTTGTGTTTAGGAAACATTTACGAAATCGATCAATAAGCAATTACGAGTGTCTTTTTTACGTCAAAACATATAAATAAATAAGCATATTCGCTAGCCTGGTTGGAAGAGCGAAAGCCATATATATAAAATATAAATATTATGCAAATACAAAATGCTGTCTGCGCATTAAAAATAGATTTGCATGCTTGTGTGGGTAAGCAGATGAACGAGTGGGTGGCTCACTGGGTGGGTGGGTGAGTGGCTGTGTGGCATGCAACCAGAGTGACGTCTGGAGTTGCTGCTGAATGTGTTGTGTTTGGTGAAAATTGCTTCAACCATTTTGCTTGTAGTCATTCAAAGTGAAACATATGTTGGGCGTCACAGTTAAAATATGTTTATACGTTATGCCAACACAGAAATAACGGTAACAGCACCAGATGGCTGTTCGAAATTCAATAGGAGCCAAACAACTCAAACAGTCGGGTCGACGCCTACTTGGGGGTGGGGGGGAGGGTCACCATTACCATACTTAACCCCATTTTCCGCCCAGCTGTCTGCTTTTGCTGTCTCTTTCACGCCCTTCACACAGATTCTGTGTATTTATTTTCTTCGTTTCGCTTTATTTGGTGTTGCGGCGCAGTTGCCTCAATTTATTTTTATGGCATCATGTTTGGTGTCTACGTGTACAAAATGGAAGTTTCTTCGTCAGTTAAAGCAAATTGAAACTAGAGCATTGCACAGTGCCCCATTACGTATACGCAATGTACTCGTACTCATTTTCGGTCTAGAACTTCACCACGTTCTTATAAAGATCTCCAAAGGCAACGCATTACAAGCACCAGTCGCATTCTCGAGTCTATTTTTCGCACATCAAAGGGCATTTGAAACAAAGCATAAACAGAGCAGAAATATTTGTGTTATTTCATAAAGGCATCGCATACCTCAGATGTGCTCAGTATTAATAAAATTAATAATGACATAAAACTATAACTTGCTGATATTTATATGCTTAACATATAAATATTTTCTTTCATAAAGAAAATCAAATGCATACGCATATATATATATATATATATTAATATTACATTTTAATTAATATTTATAAGATAGAAAAACAAGTTTAAGTATTTCTTAAATATATATTGCAACACAAAAATTAATTAAAGCTGAATGCACATATAAAAAAATAATAACACTTTGAATAATTAAAAAAAAAATCGATAAGACGCTTAGCAAAATTTAAAACACCTATGTTTACAGTTAAATATATCACTTAATTCCAATTGTTTGTTTCCATGAAATATGCTCTATTAATGCTATTAATAATTAATTTGATATTTTAAATTGAAAGTGTTTTAATTAATTAAATGTTGATTAAATATTTGCAGCATAGAGAAGTGTTTAAAACAAAGTTCAAGAGAATAACATGACATGTCCTAAAATGAAGTAAAAGTATATTTATCGAAATCATTCATATTTAAATTCTTGAATAATTTACCTTGAAGGTCAGTTTTAATTTCGTGTTGCGAGTTTGAATTCAAGCCGCCTTTACATACCTTTAGAAAAATAATTTATGCCAAGGATGCTGATGACATTCAGATTGAAATTGACTCCCTGAAAGAATTTCTCATTTCCAAAAAGAATGGCAAATAAAATCAGTTCTCAGATGCTCATCACGTGACGAACGGTTGATTGGAAATCAAATCAGTCTAATCTCCAATAAAATTATTAAATACCGTATTTGCATTTTGAGTTTGATTATGCAAAAATTTGAACAGCCAACAGCTATTGTTGTGTTGCTGAATTGTTGGAGCTTCAGGAAATTCAGTGACTCCTGAGGGCGATTCCCAAGTGGTTGCATATAAATCAAGTGAAATAATTATGCGAATCTGCAGGACATTACATTATCTGTTTTTGGTCTCTTCCGCAAAGGTTTTTATCTCGCTGCTCGTTTTTCTACCAGCCAACCAAATATTGACCCACCCACAGACACAGTTACCGACCGTTGCTGCTGCTCCTGGTGTTGCTGCTACCGGAACAGCTCATAAATAAGTTCCAGCGTCGCCAAAACAAAACATTTTTCATTTAGGTTTCGGCTCAGTTCGGCCGTCTGTCGGCATGTGCTCTGGGAATATTTCATAAATTTCAGCGAAGGCCCCAAAACTGAACCAGGGCTCTCTCTATTGGGCTTTGCTCTGGCATTTCATTAGTTATTTTTGGGGCTTACTCACGCCTGGACAACGTAGGGATGGAGAAGAGAGAACCCAGAATGGTCGGTCAAATGTTCCGTTAGACCTCGCTCATAAGACTCGTTGACTTTTGGTCGACTGCACTTTGTCATCGGGTGAGCATTTCTTCCATACTTCTCAACAATTACACACACACCCACACCATTAAATCCCACACACTTGTTGTTGTTGGTGTGTTTGTCATTTCAGCATGGTTTTCCATTGTTTTTCCGCTGTTTTCCACTTATGTGTTTTGCCTTGCGCTTTTGATTGCTGGCACGCCTCGTCAACGACGTCAACACTGACCCTCTGAATAATTTAAGCCGGCTCGTTTTTTAAGTCAAAAAAACCAGCCGGATGCGTACACCGTAAACATTTTTTTTTTTGGCTTTTGACTAAGTGTACAGTGGTATTTATTCAAATTTTCATAGTATCAAAGTTATAATAATAATTGTCAAGGTTTTTTCTTCCTTGTTCAACGTAATTTTTTATACATAGTATTCAGGTAAAATACGGCAAGCGTTTTCTGATTGTATGAAGATAATGATGATCTTGAAATTTAAGGAACATTAAATTTCAGTCAAATTATACAAATATATTTCTTTAAATACCTGAAAGCTCAACAAATAATTTGTAAAAGTTGTTGAATGAAACTTTAGCAGTCATATTAAACATTATAGTTTTTTAACATGAGTTCTAGTTTAATTAAAGATTTAACTTTTCCTAATATTCCGTTCTGCATAAGCTAAACCAGAGTGTGTCATAAAACAAAATATTTGAGTTTTGGTTGCAGACAGGATGTAGCCCAAAGCTCCGCTCTGTTCCGGTACGGTTGGGTTCAGATGGGTTCAGCTCAGGTTTGTGTTATATTTTTGTCTTTTTTTTCGGTTTCTGGTTGGGTAAAATGTCAGGCGCAGACAGGCGACACCATCAACAGCAGGAAGAGCATCGAAAACAGCTTCGGTGTCGGAGGTCAACCGACATGTGCCCATGTGTATGGTCCAGAACAAGTGGATTGCCGTTCCTTGGTGTGTGGACTCATAATTTATGAAGGTAAACAAACCGTTTCGAACCCAGGCGGTATGGGAGTGACCCAATTGGTTCGTGTGTCGCCTCAGCACATTGCCTTCGCTCGGCATTAAGGGATTGGACACTTAAGAGGCGTGGCGTTTGCTAAACATTTTGAAATTGGCTGGCGGACCACAACCTGTGGCAGAATTTGGCTTGATACTTTGGCACATTCTCAAAATTAGCAAAGTATACTATCAAGCAGAGTGCGTAATATTGCAGAATTTATTAAACAGCAACAGTGGAGGACAAACTTTATTTATTTGGCATTATAAGCTGCACTCAAACCTTTTAGAAAATGCATCGGGATTGTCGGAGAAGCACCAGCTCGTCCTTTATTGCCCTTGATATTGGATGAGTTTATACTCAGTGAACCACTCCCTTTGGCCTCGTGTGCCACTAAAAATGTGTTTATTTAACACTCTTGGCAAGTTTTCAATTTCGTTAATGTTTTCAGCGCATTTTTCATATCCCTCCCAAAAACTACTTTGTACTGTGTCTTGGCCCTGCATGAATTTCAATTTATTGTTTTATTTTCGCTATGTTGAATATTGGCCAGTTACCAGCCACCAGCTGCCGGTTGCAGTTGCAGTTGTAAGTGGTTTTACAATTTAACTGTGCAACTGTACTCCAGAGGGCAGTAGGGTTAAGGAACTCACAAATGCGGCCCATGAATCATTGGATTGGAACGGCAGACGGTATTCCGAGTTGAGCGCTTAAAAGTTTTTATTGAAATGAGCGCACATCTGTTAATAATTTAAATTGCCTCCGTAAACTACGTAAAGACTGGATTTAATACTTAAAAAGAAAAGGCATTAATACACAAATAATGTGCCAGTCTCTTGTTAAAAAATATATATTGTTTTTATTAGTTAGCAACATTAAGTAATGAAACGGAGGAGAACGACAAAAAATTATCTATGTGTTCGCTAAGAGTTTCTAATCCAAGAAAAACTGGAGCAAAATTTGGTAAACCTTTTTGTACTTATAAATAATGAATAATGTGGAAAAGTTTAAAACTGCCAGAAAAATAATTTAATTAAAGTCGATGTATTTTGGTCCTGGATAAGAAGCCGATCTCATTAATAAGTGGGAGGTGGACAGCATAATAATCGAAGCGAGCTTAAGAATGTGTGTGTACTCAGCCACACCATTATCTGCAATTGTGTGTATACACACACATTTACAATGAACTTCTTTGGTTTATCTTCTCCCCCCCTTGATTACCAATGCCAGTGCCAAGCATAAGAAATGAGCGCACTTTTGCACCTGCTTACATTTGAGTGCGCTAAGCTTTTTAAAGGTAAGCTGGCCAATAAAACTAGCTTAATATATATTAAGTAGCTGGGGTCAGGGTTCTCGCAATTGAGTTCACTCGACAACAGCACTCTTACTTGGTACATTTGTATGATTCTCATTGTATTGACATTTTAAATCGGTACTTGCAACTGTATTTATAACAATTAATATTACTAATCGGATTTATAACAGGGCTTAAATCTGCGTATATCAAGTTAGTGGAATTATTCACGCTACGGCTTCAGCTCACTTAATTACGCTTAACGAATACGGCGTCGATTCTCCGAAGTTAATAGGCTTTTACATGAGTGCTCAAAAGGTCGCCACTTCTGATATTTGAAACTTGAGTCACAGTGTGCTGAAAGTTGCAATTTTATTTTGAGTACACTCTCCGACATGTAATTACTGAGTGTTTCTTTTGAAAACATTTTTTTGAATTTTATTTTTCTTGGGAATATTTCTTCACTGTGCAAGCGGTTATAAAAACAAACACAATAATTAAATTCATGGAGTAGAAGTTATAAATGCCTTACAGCCATTAAGCAGAATTATGTGAAGGAGATTGGCAAAAAAAACAAATAATAAAAAAGTGCGACTAGTAGATACCCTATAGATATAAAAAAATTATAATAATAAAAATATTTGGGACTATGCAACCTTTAAAAAAAATTGTATAGCTAAGAAATAAATATATATTTTTTGTTGGTTAACATTTAGATGTTGTAATTTTTAATATAATATTTAATATTGTTATCATTTGTATCATTTGTAAATTTTATATATATATATATATATATAAATATATATATTTCTGTTTATAATCCTAATAATATGCACAAAAGCTTTTTTTTGGCTAACAGAACAAAGCCAAATTGACAGCATCAAAGATGATTTGAGCAATATTTTAGATTGAAATATTAATCCAATTAGCTGCTTGGCGAATCCAATTTCATATCACATATTATGAGCAATAATTGTATTACACATATGCGTAAAATTATCCAATTTCAGCTACAAGCAGAAACTGTTTCAGTTAAATCGTAGGTCAGGTCTGTGAGGGGGTCTGTTGAGTGGTTGCAATGAGTAACTTAAATTAAATCAAAAATTTATGAATGTGAGGAAGGGCAACGCACACGCTGAAGGAGTATATCCCCCAGGCCGAACTTACGTGTTCCCAAGTTGACAGCAGCCAGGACTACAAGGAGCCGGATAGCCAGCCAGATGTGTTGCCAAGTAATCGTCCTGCTCGTGCGTACAAATTGGCACCGATGCTTCTGCTCCTCCTGCTGCTGCTGCTCCTGCTTCTGCTCCTGCTTCTGCTGCTGCTGTTGACGTCCAGCGACTGTTGCGAGTGTCATCTTTGCAGTTGTCAGATTGTTGGCAGTGTTGGCTCTGTTTGTTCTGGCTGAGTTGGCTGTGTTGGCTTGGCTGCTGGCTTGGCTGGTGGCTTGGCTGTCTGACTCGGCAGTCCCTGTGGCACAGTTCCTAGCAGTAATGACACTTACAGCATCTTTTGTGCGCTCATTGCCTTGCCACTGTCGCCATTGGGGACTCGTTTGTGGCAGCATCGCCGCAACATTGTATCCAAGTGTTCGGCACGTTGCTGGCCTCAGTTTCTGATTGTGCAGTGGCAAGTTTTTCGCATTCTATGCGAAATGTGTCTATTCCCAGTTCAAGTCCCAATTCAGAGTCTGATAAATAGGTTTATTGAATTAATGCACCGGGGACTGAATTTGGTCTCGTTGTTTTCTTACATCCGCTGCTTTTCACTGGTTTTTATGTGTTCCTTAACTTGTTTTTTTCGAATTTAGAGCAACGCGCTTTCATTGCTTTTTTTTATTGATTCACCTGTTCCGGTTTCAGTTTTCATTCAACATTTTATCTATTTTATTTTGACTTTGTTGAACTAAAGCACTTTGTCATTGAGCAGTGATTTAATAACCTTTTTGAGAATAATACGATGTTCTAAGAGAAATTAATTGTGAATCTCTTATTTGTTTCGGTACATCTTAAATGTTTTTTCCTACTCGCCAAGTTTTAATTAATCTAACTATGTTTGAGTTTCTTTTTCTTTTTCCAAATCTTTTGTTCGTTATGTTTGCATTTGGTGATACAAATTCAAAATGCAATTAAAAAAGTTTATCGTTTTTCTCCAAAAATTACACGTACCATATGCCAAACGAGCGCGAACCGTATTTTGCCATGAATAATGGTTAAAGTTTCGCACAAAGAGATTTCGTTAGTTGGTTCACAAGTTTTCGCTGGTTTTTAATGGGATTTTATTAGAATTACATATTGGGCTGAATATAATAAATTATATTCTACATTTTATTACATTTTTTTATGCGCTAGACGCTGTCGTATTAACGAGATTTAACACGTGCAAAATTATTTACACTTGAGTAACACTTTATCGCATAATCCTCATTGAAAATATTTCTCAAGTTTTTGTCTTATTTTATTATAATTTTTCTTCTGCTTCGGCAAGTATTTTGCCACTTCGAGACACAATAATCCCTTTTTATGGGGTTGTGGCCGCCGCTTCAGCTTAACTTCCTTTGCATTTTTGTTGTACTTGTTATATTTTTATATTCTATTTCCTAATTTTTTTTGTGTATTTTTGTTTGTTTTTTTTTTTTGGCACTTTAGCGTCTTTTGGCGATTCTTATTTCCATTTTAAGACAACAAAAACGAACAAATTCCAAAAGTGATTTCGGCCAGATACAGATACACTTGGCAAGCCAGTAAGCTGACTCCAACGTGGCACTCAGTACACAAAATAACAAACACACAAAAGTATTTGTAAAATGTCTTCAATGCGACTTTGCTCTGTTCTGTTGTTTTTCGGGGCCGGCCCTAAAATAACTTTGCAATTGGTATTTTGCTATCGCTTAGCACCTATTTGCAGCAGCACACCTCACCCCCCGTTCCTATACGGCGTGAAACAAAAGATTTGCCAGCCATCGTCGCATCCTTGAAAACGCGCACGACTTAAATTTCGAACCGCAATTGTACGCGGACAAGTTGGCTTCCGCTTCCCGTTAGCCGTTTGCCGTTTGCCGTTAGCCGTTAGCCGTTGTCTGAGTGTCACGTCCGCTCGCAAGGGAGGCAAATTTTCAACTAAATCGCTTGTGCAACCAGCGTCAGGAAACTCCTGCTTCCCCGCTGCTACTGTTATCTGTCTAGTGTCTGTCGTCTGTTCCAAGCAAACCGCATGCTGCACCCCGCAATTGCCATGACTTCTCCTCTGTGTTTCATTTTGGTTTATTTTGTTGCCATTATTTTTGGCAGTGGAACGTTTCATCCCCTTCGCATTGCCAACTGTTTCCACTGTGTTTAATTTTCCTGCTATTAGTTTAACAGTGGAACACTTCATCCCCTGTGCATTTCCGACTGTTTCATGAACTTCTCCACTGTGTGTCATTTTCCACCCATTAAGTTACCAGTGGAACACTTCATCCCCTTCACATTGCCGACTGTTTTATAAATTTCTCCGCATGCTGTACTGTTGCCTTAACTTCTCCACTGTGTTTCATTTTGGTTCATTTTGTTGCCATTACTTTAACAGTGGAACACTTCATCCCCTTCGTATTGCCAACTGTTTCATCAACTTCTCCGCAGTGTTTCATTCTGTTGCCATTATTTTAGCAGTGGAACACTTGTGCCCCTTAGCATTTGCCGGCTATTTGATCTGCGCATGTCCTCATCGACTTAGCCAAAATGACAAAATGCAGCTTACAAAAGACTTGACATTTATTAGCTGACTTTGTTAGCTAACAGTCGATTATACCAAATTAATATTAAGTTAATACTTCGAAATTATGTTGAATATGCATACACAGTATCTCAGCAAAGGGCTTATAAGTGATCAGTGCTAAAAAGGGATAACATGAAATGGCATTTGCATCATATCGATAAGAAGTAATTATTACAGAATCATGAATAAAATACAGCAGAGCCAGAAGAACAAACAAATCTGTAAAAGTAACTTTTTTAAGCAATATTACATGTTGAAAGTCTCTTTAATATTTTAAGTAGATTGAAATTATTAACTTTTTTTTTAACTATTTAAAATAATTCTAGAAAAACTAAAATTAAATTAAACTGCATTTTAAGTAGCAAAGTATTTATTTAAATTCTGTTTTATTTTAATTTAATTCGATACGTGAATAGACTGCTAAAACTGAGGCAAATAGTAAATATTTTCTTAAATCAAATAAAAGCTCAACAGATTAGTGTTGGCAACAGGAAACAGTTATTTCTTTTTTTGCACCTTATAAATAGATATTGTTGGCTTTTGTTTATTTTTGAAATGACATTGCTACAAATTGGCAGCTGTAAATCAAAGAGCAAACCATTTACATTGGCGCCTTAAATTAACTTCGAATTTCGACATTTGCAATCTTTGTCGCCTAATTTACTGCGTGTCCTGCCACAAGAAGGATACTGTGTGTGTGTGTGTGTGTGTGTGTGTATACACATATTCTGTGTGACAATAAAACTACGCATCGCCATTAAATCTGACCCAATATGCTAGGCGTGATATACGGATCTGGTGCCCTAATCTTGTGTGCCTTTGTCAAAGAGCAAGTAACAAATAAATAAATATTATTGAACTTTTAAGTCCCCAGAGGACGTGGGACCAGTATGCCGCCGGCACACCAGATGGATGAAAGGGGGATAAGAGTGCTGAAGTGGAGTTTGCGGGTGAAAATGTGCGTTCTTACAAAGTGCCAGCATAAATTCTTGTACAGTTCAATTTATCTTGTATTGACACAGCTTCCGTATAAAAAAACGAGAGCAACAACAAGACACGGTAAAAATATTTACAAATTGTGGGCACTTTTGCGGGGAGCGGATATTGGATCCTCGCGAAAAGCCTGCGGGAGGAACACACATACACAGATAGCAGTCAGCAGTCAGCAGCTATTGTTATTACCTCTTTGCTCTGTTAGCACACCATTTGTGGCAACTCAACTCAACTTGAAACTGAAATGCAAATGATGGCGTTGCCCCGCTTCAACAAATGGCCATAAAATGCTTAGCTTTTTGGCTCACCAAACAATCAAAATATACTTTATTTCGTACTTCGACTAACTGTTAAACGGATTCTGGCAAGACACATACATTCGGCCTAAAGGCAACACATGTTGTCAAACAATTTATACTACACAAACACACACACACACCAACACACACACACAATTCACAGCTGTTCATTTGAGTGTTTCGCATTATGCGACTGGCTCGTAAATTCGAAATGTTTATGGTGCTTCTGGCCCCGTTTGTGTTCTGTTGAAATAACAACTACATTTTTATAAATACACATTAGAAATTCATGCCTTTTGCGAATTGCGTATAAATCTGAAAGTTTTAATTGCGTTTCTCTCATCTGGAGCACAGTTGATGCAGCTTATCAAATCAGTTTGCAGCTTAAAGCATCCATCGCAAAGACTTTACGAGAAGATCTCATTTAATATTCGTGTTAAAACATGACACGCACTTACGATATTATACCATATAAAAAAACATCTGTTAATCCAAAAATTGTTCTCAATTACCATTTTATAGTACTTATCAGGTAAATGAGACTTAAGTGTACTTGTTTGAATGTTAATTTTAATGCGTGATTTCCTTAATTATTTAAAGTAAGATATGTGGTGCTTAGGGCAAGTTTTTCACTTTGTTTAAGCAAACCTGATTTAATAGGATAGTTAATAAATTTATAAAAATGTTAAGCAATTCTTAATGATTGAATGAACGCTCTCTGATACAACAAAAAATATGAAATAGGACCAAAATAATGATCTGAAAAAGACAGCTCGAAAGGGAATGATGATGAATGAGAATAATGAAAATATAATTTGGTAACCAAAATATATGTTTCTTATTCAATTTTTTTAAAACTTGTAGCTTTAGTTTTAAGATTGCCATAATATATTTTATAGCATAACATGCTGAAATCTATTGCAATTGTAATTTGAATTTAAACAATATTCGACGAATATTAAACGGGAACTTATATTAAAAATTTAAAATCTGCAGCTATTATCGCTCTTACAAATCGGCTTAATAAATAATAAAAACTAAATTGCCGCTGATATTGATGCTAATCGAGCGTAAATATAGTTAATTATGCCTGCACAACTATATTTATACCCCACTATTAATGGTTTCAGGGTACAGGAAGGCATCTGTCACAAAGGATCGATGGAACGAAACTGCCAAATTGAGATAAGGAAAAACACACATATTTTTTTAAGAGAAACTCGCACGAATAACTTCAATTACGCAGATGCTTAGCGAATGTTCTTTGCAACAGATGCAAATATAACCCAAATATATTCCCATTGTAGTCACTGTTTACAATATGCGTATACATATATATATATATATATATATATAGAGAGAGAGAGAGATGCGTATGTATGTATATATCGAGTTGTAAGTTTTCACTTACTTTACTGTAAAATAAGAAGTGCAGCTGTGCTTGAATGCAGCCAATCTGTTTGAAGGCAACTGATTCGATGGCTCAGTGCACACATTGAGCTGAATATATATATATATATATATGTATATAAAAGAGTGTGTAAGTGCGTGTGTGTGTGTGTACAGAATACAATGGCTCAGCATTTGAACTTGTTTTGGGATGCTCAAGCGAAGAAGAGATGGAGGTAGATAGAGCGGGCAGAGCAGGGCGAAAGTTTTGATGAAAGACTTGCATTGGGTTAAGCGAGCTGCTGTTAGGCAAAATGGATGAGCGCTTCAATTAAAAGCAAACAAAAACGCGTAATCGAATGTCATTCAAATGACAATTGACAATTGACGATTGACAATTGAGAATTGACTGAATTGTGTTGCAAATGTTGTAACAATTTAGCCGTTTAGAGCGTAGCTCGTACTTTGCATCCTTTGCAGGCATTTCGTAAATTTGTTGCGTTTGTTCTTTGCTGTTTGCCTCGTCAATTGCTATTTGTTGGTCTCTGCCCTTTGTGCACAGCCTTCGCTGCAAATAGCATTAAAAGTGTGGGGAATTAACGGTAAATATAATTACAATGCCACCCGCCCACAGATTATAATTCCCGATTAGGTCGGGTTCATTTTCGACCCCGCACCTTAATACCCTCCTTAATGCTCGTCGTGTGTCTAATTAGTGTAAATTGCCGCTCATAATCATAACAGTAAAATTAATATAAATTTTCTGTCTTTAAATAGATGCAACACGCCCCTTCTGAATAACAAAATTACCCACCTTCCTCCAACCCAGACCAGACAACCACAAATTAAGGCGTGGCATTGCAACGCGTACAAAAAGAAATTCGCTTTTCTGCTATTTTCAATTAGCTGCAGATTCAAATGACAAATTGCAGCTAATTTATTTAAGATTTAAGTGCGTAATTTGATGTCGCTTTCGATCCATTTGTTGACATTCACTTGATGCATTTCGATGCGAACTTTTGGCCATCAAAAGTACAAAATTACAAAGTAACTAAGTGACCTATGCTCATATTTAAATCTGCCACAAGTCAGTCTCAGAATCAGAAGTAAATAGTCTACTTAATGTTTGCCCACGATGGTGTGTTCAGGCACTTCACTTCACTTCAGACAGGCAGACAGCGGGCCAGAAAAAGGGCTGAACCCAAAGACAACAAATTTGATGTCATTTATTTTAATTTGCCAGCCAGAATGTCGAGATTTAAGCTGAGCAATGTGTGTGGCAACAAAATGGCCAACAAACAAGCAACAAAAAACAAGAACAACGATAATCGAGACAACCGAATTTCAAGCACGGAGTACAAAAATGGCTTAAAGTAAAAATGGTAAAATTAAGCATTTGGGCAAATCGCTTAAAGCCACTCATTTTAAATAATGTCAGCTCGAGAACTGAAGTGCACTGTAATTTAATACTTCAATTTTCTCTTAATAAAGCAAACACTTATCTTCATTTAAATAAATTCATTGTCTTTGGGTTTTTATTTTCTCTGTAGAATTTAATTTCGGATTGCAGCTTAATATTTTTAAATTATCCAAGCGACGTGCTTAAGTTCGTATTAAAAACTTAAAGATCGATTATCTTAAAAAAATTTATTAAAACCAAAATTGTAATATTTTTGAATATGTTTATTTATTTACATTTAAAATACTTCTACTTTTTCTATATTGCTGTGACCCAGCAATTAAAATCAAATCAATTTTCAATGCAGATTTGTTTATTTACTTGTGGCTTACAAAATGTTATCTACAATCTGCAAGAAATATAAATCAAATATTTTGTGAGCCAACCACATGGAATATATGAACAGAGTTTGTTATTTAACAAACATGCAAGTATCTCAATCTTTTGTCAAGAAAATAAAAAAAAAAGTAGGAAAACTATTTTCCAGAGAGTTTCACTATGCAAATCCATGAACAAAGTTGTTCAATATATTATTAAAGTTTTACTGAGAAATTTCGCTTTAAAAAGCTTAACACACTCAAATGTATGCTGGATGTGCTCTGACTTCCTATGGGTCTCACAGATTTTGTAGAGAATACGCTTTGGGACATACCTTGGATGTTTAGAGTTCATCAGTAATATATCAAAATGATCCGACTATATAAGCTTCAACTTGTAAATCAAAAAAGACTCTTGCTCGATTAGTCACTGATATCTGGGTTTTTATACAGACAAAACTAGGGACACGGCTAGATCAACGCGATCAAGAATATATATATACTTCATGTCGGAGATTCATTTGCATAAAACAACTGCACGTTTTTTATCCGTTTTTCATGGGTTCCGGGTATATAAAACATTAAAGAACACTTGCAAAATTTAGAGTTTGCCACGGGGAGAAGCAATCAACAAAATTCAACTGCACTGAAAAAGCAGCAAAGCAAAGACGGTTGGCAACTTCATCAAGAAGTTGGAGTTGGCTTCTTTATTGGTAGTAGGCTACTCGTAAGCTGAGAAATGTGAGTGCTTCCGCTTCCGCTGGTGTAGCCAGCCACATCCGCTTTGAGTTGAGAATTTGAAAAAAACTTAATACTCAATTTGTAACGATGCGAAATGTTATTCCGACACTTACTCAGTTTCTAAGTGTGTATATTTTCATATGTGTGTGTGTAATGAAATTTTTGTTGTGCTGTGTTTGAGTTCCTTTGCTACTGTAATATAGTTGGCAGCAAAGGAATCACACCAAACAATCACAGAAAAATATAAAATAAAAAAGAATTCATTTGGCATGCAAACGATGCTTGAAAAATTCACTTTGATATTCATTTTTAATTTTTGTAATTTTATTTACTGACCCTGGCTGTGATTGTGGGCTTGAGCCATAAGTTTTCCCCTTGAAAGCTGTCAAATATTCAACTGCATTACGTCAGTTTAATTACACCATTTAATACCATGTTTAATTGGCTCTCAATCATTTGTGCACTGTATCTTGCAGATGCGAAACTGTGCGGCTGTTATTAAATGAATGAATGAATGGTCGGGAGTAAAGTATCCGTGATGGTTTTTATCAAGCTGAGAGAGTAATTTCAATTGACACTTGAATTGCATACAATGCTGCGCAGAGCAGAGCAAACACAACCATTCAGCAGGTTTCGTGCATATGCATTTTTATAGTCAACTTAAATGTGGGTTATTCAATGAAACGACTACAATTGCAGTAAATACAAAAATATATATATATTTATATATGTGTGTGTGTGTGTTTAATTTTGCAGATACGTTTAAGGTGACCACCTGAAATTACACATTTGTCGACAACGATGAACTGTGACCTCGGTCAGAGTTACGTGAGCTGCTTGGACGTTGTCAGGCCATTTGCCAATATCGGAATACCACCAGCAGCAAGTTCGACGTGATGTCAACAAAAGCCACCAATTTCTCTCACACATATATATATTACACACAGTTATACAAACACATGTGTATTTCTCTTACGCATGTCTGCATAGTTGCCACGCTGCAACAAAAAGAAAATTTCATTAGTCGAACCGTCGAAAGTTGAAACTACTCACGTGCTTCACATTTTCGACTGCTCTGTTTCCCACTGACGACATTTTGACATCAACTCCTTAATGGTATGAATAGATTGGTTTCCCCAGTTGACAACAAACGATCATTTCAAAAGAAGAAGCGAAAAAGCTTCAAAGTGTTGACGAATTTTATTTGCATATGAAATTTCATTTATATTTTATGAAAGTTTACCATTTTTTTTAAGTAGAATCTTTATGCATATATACAATACTTTTGACACTTTACTGATAATAATTAAAAGATTTAAAAGAACAGCTTAAAGTGTGAATCTTGCATTTTATTTCATAGTTTTATCAAGTAAAATAGTTTTAGCAATATTTAAAAGAGACAGAGGAAATACTAAATAAAGTAACTAAATATTTCAAATTTATTATCAGCTTTATTTGCGATTGCGTACATTAAAGCCAATTTAATAAGTATTATAATTAAAAAAGTTACGTAACCAGAACGTGTCGCTGCAACTTCTCAACTTTGACACGACACAACATAAAAGCAAATGAGATAAAAATCACTGGAAAAGAAGTGGAAAAGCGCAAAATAAAATAAAAAAAAAGGACGACATCGAATACCACATGCCGACACCTGCTTTGGTGTGAAATTCGATTTGGTATTCAAGGACTTTGCACAGAAGACTATTTTAAGCCTTAATGAATCAAAGAAAAAGTTAAGATAGCGCAAAGAAATATATTAAAAATAAATAAATAAAGTTGACAAATGAGAGTGATAAAATAAACAACCTTTAATGGCAAATAGTAAAGAGCAGATACTGCAAAAGCACTCTTTGGAAAAACATTGGCATTGAAGTGAATAAGTTGCACTTGGTTCACTTAATTATGAATGGATTGAATGGCACTCGAACTCATTGCAGGCTCATTAAAGTCTTAACCAATTGAATGATAATTCATAAAACAAAACTATTCAAAGTGAGGGACTTTTCAAAATGGCACAACATTTACACAGGAGTAAAATGCGGTAAAGCACAAAACAGTTGGATGAATGGCCATTTTGTTGGCCTTATCCCAGGCGAGTTTTTATTTACATTTGATGACTGTTAGTGAAGTGGAAAAAAATGGTCTGAAATATGTTTTAATTAAAAGCAAACTTTTTTGATTGCACCAAATATAAAGAGGATGCTCCCAAATCTGCAGCAAAATCACAGCTGCAAGTAAAACAGATATAAATTTATAAAAAAAAAAAAAAAAAAAATTAAAAAATAAAATAAAACTATGCCAAAAATACAGCTAAGCACCCGACAAAACCCCCAAAGCTGGTAGTCGAAAGAAACGGCACAAAATACCAATGGTTGCGCACAAATATATATTTAATTTTTGCAATTTCATGCAGGGCTCTCCCGTCGAGGCGCCCCCGTGCTGCGTGCAACATGCAACGAAGGACTGTCCCTCAGCAATTTGCGAGCCGAAAACAAATATGATTTAAATTTGTTTGCTCTAAAACTTTTACACTCACAACACACACTCACGCACACACACTCACACACTATGCTCGTAAATGTGCCATAGTCACACTTTCCACTTCGAAATGTTGCGTTGACAAACGATTAGAAAGTAAACAAATATAACATTTTTTTTAGCGTCGTAAACAATTTTTTCGTATTGTTTTTCTTCTCAACTTAAGTAAGCAGAATAAATTTAGAGCATATTAGAATAAATTTTCAAAGCAATATCATATTTAAATACTTCTTAAATTAATGGATTTAAGTGTATATGCATAGTGTTTTGCATCTAATATTTGTTTGGCTCTCGCAAATTGATATCTAAAACTTTTAAGTTATTTATGGAAAAATTTATTAGACTTGCTGAAGAAATTGAATTTAAAGTAGATTAAGTTTTGCTATTGTTTAATTAAAATATTATTAATTCGTATCGATTTAATGAGATATATGTTCAGGTGTTGCTTAGTTTATGGTACAGCAAAAACGTAATAAATAATACATATTTACGTATTGTGATTGTATATGCAATTAACTATTTAAAAATTAAATTACCACTATTCCTACAAATTGTATAACAAGCCAATAAACTGCTAATATCTAATAACTATTTGTGTGCAGCCGATTTTAGCGCATAATAAAATAATACTATAAAGCCTAAAAATTAAATGTGTTACGAATTATGCCAATTGAATTAAGATTAAATTTAGCGCATATTATAGAATCACTGGTTTATTCACAATTTTGCATGTGAAATCAGCATCAGCTCTCTTTGGAGAGGACAAATCATAGAAATTAATATTGATACTTCGTTCAAATCCACTAATCAGCAAAGTAAACTCAACGCAGGAAACTATTCCCATTATTATAATATTTTTAAAAGGAATCCATCATCTGATTGATTCCAGCTGAAGTTCCTTTTATGCACACCATTTAATTTTTTCCTCATAATGCTAAGAGCTGGGAACTATAGATAGCGTATTATGCTCGCATCGGTTCACAAATACGTATTTTTATTTATTGTTTTTTATTGTTTTGAGTCTTTTCCAATGGGACCCATATGCCACATGGGCTTCGATTTCCGTTCACAGCAATCATTTATATTGACCCATTTGCCAAATGTCAGAACTCTTAAAACACTTTTTCAATGATTTCTCTAATGTAAAAGATTGCAATTGTTTATATAGGTCATTCTTGAGTTGCCACAATATCGAAGAACAATGGATATTTTTTGTTTTGTTCAATATGCCCAACCCCAATTATTTTTTGTTATTTTTATTTAAGAATCACTGCTCTTAACATTACTTTGAAACAATTTTTAAAGCTTAATAAACCTGCTATATATATATATTTATAAATTTGTACATTTACGTTAACTTGAATCCCAGTCAAATTAACTGGAACCAGACACCCAAAATTAATGCATGTGCGCATTATAATTACTTTAAGAATTATACTGAATAAATTAATAAATATTTTATTTTAGGCATGTGCAATCCTTCTGGCTCTTTTTTTCTTGCTCTTAGCAACTTTTCGCAAAGTTCAATTTAATTAGGTCCCTTATATAGAGCATATATGCATTATACTTACTTTTAGTCTAATTACTTTTAGGTATATTGTTAGAAAGTTCCCTTTGCATTTTATGCCCCAATAAAGTTAAGTGCCAAGTGGTAAAAGTTGATAAAATGTTGTTCACAAATTCTATTTAAAATATGCTGGTAAACGTTTTAATAAAAGCATCAACTATGGTACTTACTTATTTTCCGCACAGTTATTTTATTGTTCACCATTTTTTTTCTATATTTAAGCTGTGTGTGTTATATGTTGTTGATGTTTTTTTTTGTTACTTTATACATAACTTGAAATTGTTCTGGTTGAAAGTGCAACGGCACGCATTGGCTTTGGCCTTGTCTGACTAGCGATTGGTTTGGGGGAGCACATTATAACCCTCAAGCACACACACACACACAACACATAACTAACACACACTCGAGCACGCACCCATAGCCACAAAAAAAAAAGAATACAAAGCTTTCCATGTTTGCACAAGTGTGCGTATGTATCTCTCTGTGTGTGTGTGTATGGGTTTGGGTGTACAAAACACATACGCCTCACACATGTCAGTCCATGTGGTTGCTGTCTCGCTTTTCACAAAAACAATAGACAATTTTACTATATGCGTTCGTGCGTGTGTGGATGCGTTTGCTCATATAAAATTTTCGCACATATGCCAAGCAGCTTTTAACCGTAATGTTAAAACGTAAAAAAAAAAAGTAATGCAAAATCTTTTCATTTGTTTCTTGTTTTTTTTTTTCATACACATTTTCAATTTTATTTTGCCAACACATACGTAAATTAAAAATGGTGCAAAAATGTCTGCGATATGAGAGTTTTCAGCAGCATTTTCATTTAAATGCGAGAGCGGAGACAGATCGGCAAACAGGAGCAGCAGCAACAACTGGCGAAAGCCAAAGTGGCTTTAAGCAATCAACAAACCGTTTGCTTTTTACCATTTCAAGCTACTCACTTCCGTCAATTTGAAGAAGTGCTTTTATTACACAATGTAACAACAGTTATACACTGAGTAAAAATATTTCGAAGGAAAAATATAAGATGCGACTTTGCGCCCGCTTGCAAAATGCACTTCCAAGAATATTTTATAAAAATTGTTACATATATTTTTTGTGCTGTGTATTATGAGTGGTACAAAACATGATTTTTAAATTTAAGTTTTTATTTTTCTTCTTTCAAGAGAGGCAAAATAAGTGCAATAACTTTGGCATAGTCAAACTTTATTGTGACAGAGGCAGCTGCTATTTTCATGATAACGCGATTTTTCCAGACTCTGTTATTTTTTAATATAATAGCCTCTGCTTTGGCGGACGTCGCTGCGGGCCATTCCCGTCGCTTCACCACTTGCAGTTGCTGTTGTTATTATTGTGGCTCTGACGAAAAAAAAAATGCGTATGTTCTATTTTCGAGATATGCAAAACAAGTCGAGTTACTCTCAGTTATGGCCAGCACCCTGGCGGAAGAAACCCATGCAGCTAGATACAATGAGCAATATATTGTTTAGTGAGAAAGTTTTGCAGTAAGCAGGAAAATTATATTGCTTCCTTTCCAAACAAAAGCAAAAAAAAAAAAAACTTTAAGCTATATCCAAAGCAACGGGACTCACTGTAGGTTGCCTGGAAGTTCGTTTGCCCATCCGGATTCAATAATCCAAGTCACATAGCAACAGTTTAATGCCGCTCTTATTTGTATATTCCTTTTGGAAAGATTTCAACATGCACTTGACCTATTTTATATTTATAAAAACAAATGCAAATATTCAAGCTATTGACATACTAACCGAACATATAAAAAAAAGCATTTGTCTTACTGTAAAAAATATGAATAAAAAGTGTTACATTTTCTATACGTTAAATGTTGTTTTTTCTGGTTAACAGATATCTATGAAAAAATGCTTACAATAAAAAAAACGTCAGCAATGTCAAAATTATTTAAAAAAAAAAACGGACAGTTAAAATTGGTTTTTAAAAAGGGTATTTACAAAATTTGAAGAGTTTATGCTAAAATAAAATGACAGTAATGCAAAAAGTTTAATTTCAATTGCAGAACATATAATTTAATAATTATTTTGCACAATAAAAGGCATTTAAGTTGTCATTAAAATAAGGAGACAAAAGTTAAAGGAAAATCGTTTAAATTCGATTACTTTCTAAACTATTTCTATAAATTCAAATTCAAAAGATAATAAGTAATCTGCTTTGATATTTTCCTTAATATGCCATTTCATAAGCATTTAGCCAAATTATACAGTTTGTGCATTTACTTGAACAATTCACAGTTCAAGCGAGTCAAATTGATGATAATATCTGTTAAATGCAACCATGATTAAATAGAAGCAACTTGTCATTTCAGTTGATGTCCTTTGTCAATGGATTATTTCGTTAACAATGGCTAACAAAGGCGCTAATTAAATGCATTGTGCATTGAGAGACAAGTCTGATTGATACGCTATCAGACTGATTAATAACATTAATAACAATTAAACAGTCATCGATAAAAATTATGTAGTCATTGTTTAATTATAGTAAAAAGCAGAACATATGTCATATCAACTTCAAGTTAATTACATGTTAATTAAAAACAATCATCTGTTGACATAAGCAATGATAATAAAATCCCACAAAATGTTTATTTTTAATTATTTAATTGCACAATTTTCATCTGTAAATTGAAGCGATTCAAATTTCAGCCTAAAACTTTAAAGTCTTGTGCATTTGATTTGCTCATTTTCTAACTTTGTTTATTTTACTTAAAAGTTCTGCAAATATTTTCTACAAAATGTGTGAAAAATGCTGAAGGGTAAAGATAATTGTAAATATTATCGCAATATTATGCACTGCATTATGTGAGAATTTAATGCAGATTCTTGCACAAAGATGGGGATGACTTAGAGACTGATGGACAGGTAAAAGTGAATATATTTAAATCACTTTTTGCTTTGTATTGCTTAAGCATACTTAACACATTTTAAAAATATATTAAAATATTTGAGAAGGCATGTTAAAGTACAAGATATATTCTTTAGCATCAATAGACAAATAATAAATATATATTTAAAATATTCTGATATTTTATAAAAATTAAATAATCACAATTAAAATTACTTACTGTTCGGTGACCTATTTTTACAATACAAAAATGTCTTTAGCTGCATCCAGGTCAAGCATCCCGTTGGGATTCATCTTCGTCGCTCCAGTTAGCTATTTTTTCATATTTAACATAAAGAAAATTTATATTAAATTTGCACTTTTGACTAAATCAAACTTCTGCTCCATTTATATATTTAGCTTCAATCAAAACGAGATGTGTGGAAAATTGCTCTGTGCAGCAATTTTAAGTTATTTAAAATCTGCTTACTGTTTTGCAACAATTTGAAGAGCTTATGGACAAAATCGCTCAAACGAGACACAATCCACAACAGAAATACCCGATGAGTGATGAGGCTGCTTTTGTTGCTTTTGCCTCTTCTTCTTCCTCCTGATGTTGCATAAATTATGAGTGTACGTGTGTGTGTGTCTGTGTGTTTGTGTGTGTGAGATGAGACCTCAGTTTGGCCAATAGCTCAAATCGGATGATGACAAGTGATAAACGCTCTGACAGCTTGTTGGACGTGTCGAAAGCGCCAACATGTTGGCGTTGAAGGTTGAAGGTTGGGTGTGGAATGTTGAATGTTGAATGTTGGGTTGATTGCCGCAATTCAAGAATGGCAGACACAAGATACGGGAACCACGTGACGTATGAGTGATAAGAATATTCTGCAGTTTCACGTATCTTAAAATATCAGGTGTGAATTTAATTCGCATGCACAATGCGAAGCCAGCTGTCAAACTTGCCCCAACTTTGTGCGAAAACAACAACAACAACAACAAGAAATATAACAAACTGTTGTCCTCCACAGGATGCGCAGTAGGCGTCGACAGGATTCTGTAGCGGCATTGTTCCTTGAATCGCATTTTGATTAGATTGCAGTTGCTGAGTTTGAGCTTAATTATTTGTATACCGTTGAACCTTACATAATAGCTTGTATCCCTTTCTCTCTTAATCTCCCTTCCCCCCCCCCCCTCACCTTTCTAAATTGCCAGGCAATTCAATAGCTTTTGTTTGCAGCATTGAAATCCGCTCGAATTATGATTTCCACTTACCAAGCCACTCCTTGGAATATGCTAATTAAATTCCAAACAGTACCCCAAATTTGGCAATGTTTTACTACAATATGTGTGTTAGCCAACAGATTCGACTGTCTGCTACCAGGTTTAATTAACTTAACACATTTCTATGCACGTCCTTTGGCTGTACGTGTTGGGCCTCCAGTGTGCCAGCTGCTCTTTCGTTAAATTAATTAATTTACCATTGTTTTTAGCTTAGATTTGGTCGCATACAGAAAAACTTTATTTTCTGCGCATTGTTTAATTCAGTTGGCCACCAACTAATTAACAATGCAGCGAATAGGCAACAATGCCATATTTTCTATTAGTTGTAACTGACTAAAATTTGATAAATATCCTCAACAGCTGTCACTTCTGAACTTCTGAACTTAGTTTCTTCCATTCAGACTAAGTCGCCTTGAAAATCAATATTCTTGGCGACCAATTCTTATTTGTGTGTTTGTGTGTGTCTGTGTGTGTGTGCCTTTAAGATGTGCCCCAGCTTGGGGTAACTCTCGGCCACCTTATAAATCGCTGACATCGACAGCCTGGTAAAATCTATGTGAATTCATTTATTTCAATTAATCTGTACATCAACAGCGTGACAAATGCAATCGGAAATTGAAATTAAAAACATTTCGATATTTATTATTGAAAAAAATGTCTACCAAATGTTAAAAATACTCACAAAATAAATTCAATTCTCTCTGTCAATATTTTTTTTTCTTTCAAGTGCCATTTATAAGCTTATTGAAATTATTTTTGAAAGAAATGCATTAATTTTTATTGAATATTTTTATTTTACTAAAAAACAATTCACAAGTTAAGCTTAATATTTTGTATAATAGTTGTTAGCAAACATTTTATATTGTAAAAATGTAATTAATTAACTATACAATAAAATATACAATATTGGACAGAATTAATATACTTAAATAATGCCTTACAATGGGAATCAGTTAAGGCAAGAAAGAATAAAATCTACAATATTGGACAGAAATAATATATTTAAAAATTGCCTTGCAATGGGAATCAGTTAAGGCAAGAAAGAATTGAATATAAAAATGATTTTCTCAGTTGATTCAAAAAGGCAACTGAATCCTTGGTATGCCAAACCTCACAAAAAATACACCCTCGTAGCTCAAAAGAAATTTATAAAAAAAACTTTGCTTTTTAGTGAGTGAAAAATACAGTTCCTTATTTTTGTGTGTGTTTCGTTTTTTTTTGTTCTCAACTAGAGCACAGTAAGAAAATTTTAAAAATGCTATAGTCAGCAGCATATTGCATATCAAAGCCAATTGAAATAGAGAAAAGTACATGAAAAATTGTATGGGCAAAACATCTGATTTCTAGTTTTTAATTAATGGCCTATGCAAGCTCCTCACATTATGTCGAATACTCAAATACTCGATACACAGGTAAACAGGTAAAAACAATCATACACAAAAACAAGCACAAAAACGTTTACAGAAAATTGGCAACAAGCCAAAGAGGACAAAAACGATTGGTGTCTGGCATGAAGCTTGGAAGCTTTAACAAGAGCTGCAGACCTTTCAGCGTTAATTTGCATAATTGCAGCTAATTGAAACGAACACGTTAATAAGTTGCGAAAAGAGTCGCTTTAATGACGTTTCACTGTACACTCCATAAGCCCTTGTGTACACACATATTCATGTTGCATGTTGGCATTTGTGTGGCTATTTGCATATTGATATTACGCCACAGAATGACACAAATTTGTCGACGCCCACAGTTGTTGTTATTGTTGTTGTTATTGTTGTTGTTGTTGCTCTTGGTGAATTCAACATGTTTCCGAATTGTGCTCCAGCCATGTTGTATGCAAATGGGCCATATGCCAACGCCGCGTTATGGACACCAGAAACCGACAGCAAATATGAGGAAAAGTTCATGTCCAAAAGTCGTGTCAAGTGTAAATGCATACAATTTTACCAGCCATAAACCGATTAGGTCATATGAATATTTATGCCACTAGCGCGACGGAGCAGCCTTGCCGCTTGCAACAACCTTGAATGCTCACTTAAGCACATGCAACAAGAGGCAGATGCACACAACTATTAGACGACGCGTCGTCCCCCATAACGATAATTTCATTATGGATGAAATGGGAATTAAGGACAATAACATCCAAGCAGATTACACTGATGAAGTCATACTGCTGCAGCCAACGGATGTAAGTTGAGATTATATAAAAATAATAATTTAAATTTAAATATTACTTTCGAAAGGATTCTTCTTCTAAATGCACTTGTAAATAGTAGCTGTGAGTTTCGCTTGCAGCATAGATAATTAAATTAAATAATTTAAATAAATTATTTATTTATTTAAGCAATTTAAATAAGAGATAAACTAGAAACCATTTTAGTGTTTACAATTAAAACATAGGTTAACCCAAAGATGTGTCAATAAAGGTTTGTTAATATACGCAGCTCGTTGTTATTGATACACAACAGATGGCGCTATTTATGAAAACCGCATTTGAAATATTTACCACAAGCGTAAATAATTCACAGCATTGCTGTCTCTCTCTTTCTCGCTATATTTTTCTCTTCTCTCTCCTTCTCATAACTACATAAACTGTTTGTCATTTGTTATTCCCGAAATTGTATCTTGTTTGACAGTTTCAACAATTTAACAATTTCTGCAGTTTTGTGAATCAATAAACAATTTTTGCAACATTATTTTTATAAATATATATATATATATATTTATTTATATATATATATGTATGTTCACTTGAAAGGGTTGTTATCATGTGCACATTGTTCTGTTTAGTTATTCAGCTCGTAAACAATAAATTGTTACATGTCCAACTTGACGCTGTGGGGAATTGATTCTACCTACATGATGGATGAGTTGTGGGAGAACAATTCAAAAAAAAAATAAAAATCATTTTGCTAAACTAGCCAAACAAACGCCCTTCCCAATCTTGTAATGGCTTGCATTGTATTATTTATAAGTAAATTTTTGGCTATTGCTATACATCATTCGCATCAATGGCCATTGGTAAGTAGCAGCAGACACAAAGTGTTCAATTGCCTTGTCTTGGCATGATTTTGGATTCGGATCTTGGTCGTTTTATCTGATTTATGCCTTCAATGGATTAAATCGATTTTAATCGTCCCATAAGTGTGCGCAATGAAGTGCTCCATAAAACACACGCGAATGCGATTGCAATGGAGCAGTGTTATAGGTGAGGGGGTGTTGGGGGTTGCGGGGGTGGTGATAGTGCTGGTTGTGTTGTGCTAGCTTCAATAGCCCCACATTCTTCTCGAGAACTCTTAGGCACACGAGCTGTGGAAGTCGGAAGGGTGAAATGGCCACACACTCAGCAAGCAGCAAAACGTCGAGTGTGTTGTGTAAGTGTGTGTCTGTGTGTGTGTGCAAGTGAGTGTATTGTTTCAGCTGATTTGTTCATCGATAAATCTCTGTATCGCCATAATCGTTAAAGTTCATTCGTCACGGACTTTGATTGCTCCACGAGCGAACGTTGAAGTTAAACCTGGAAGCTAATGTGCACCATGGACACGTTAGTATTTTATTCCACCTAAATCGATAGCATTGAAATTAAATTTATTCTATTTGTATTTATCGAACTTAAAAAAAAATAAAGAAATAAATTTTTATTCCTTTACATTTCAATAAAACAAAAAAAACAATAATTTGCAGAGGTGTAACGATAACGCAAAAATAAGTTGTCAACTTAGATTTTCTAAACTGTTCAGTTTATTTGAGGAAAATTTATTTGAGTACATTTAAAATTTACAACTCTATTTTTATTAGAGTCAAGCTGGTAACTGGTAGAATATGCACGGAATATATCAAGTCAAACAAATACTATATTAAAATATTCAATTAATTTAATATACTACTTGATTTTTATATTCCATCCACTGTATCCATCCGTTTTCAGATTTGTTGTTATTCTAGCTTAACGCACTGAATGTGTTCATTGAGCACCACTTATTGTCGAGTTCCCGTGCCGCGCCTTCAACCAAAGTACCCCCGGCACCGCCTCTACGGTTCGTGCAACTTGTTCAGTTAAGTGTAATGCTTCAAATGAGTACATAACAAATTTTAAACGAGCAAACAACAATTTTATTAATAGCAAACAAAAAACTTTTGACAGCAAATCTGAACTCTTTGCATTGAACATGGATGGAAACATAATTGTCAATTTAATTGATTCAGTAAATAAGTGAAATAATTGTAAAAAAAAAAAAAGAAAAAACTATACGAATTTTTTTGAAAATATTAAAATATTTATTCCAGTGATAAAATTGAGTATCAAAGAGTTATTTTGTATTCTTCATCTTATTTTATCTTAATTAAACTTACGTAAATTATACAAACAGGAAAATAAAGTAAACGTAATTTAGTCAATCAAAAGTATTAATTTAATTTAAGCTAAACTTCATCATGTTTGTATATTGAAAGCAGAATCAAATTCTACTTTATCTTAGCCAGTTTTTTAGTCAGTTTACACACAATAAAGCCACGGAGATTATACAGATTTCCGACCTGTTGTATATAGCAATTGACAATAAATATTAGGAAGGAAACTCCAATAACTAAATTCAGTGGGGAGCAGGATTCAAGCTGCAGGAAGGGTTGGTCTGGAGCAGCTGCCTCCAGCAGCATTGTAAACAAATTTCCATTTAGCGTAGCACAAAACTTTTTGCCTGCTTGTAATGTGGAACAAATTCTCTGATTTATTGTTAAAGTTTTGTGCAATTGTGTTCAAATAGCTGAATGCGATATGTGCCGACGACGCTTATTAGATGACTGCCAGAATTTTCGTATTTCAAAAACTGAATAATTATTTCAAACTCAGCGACTTTCAAAATTTGATTTAAAGTGTAACTGAAACGTAGGTTTCACCCAGTAAAATTTAATGGAATGCATCAAACTTAAGTATCTTTGGAATATTTTTAAAATTTTGTATAATGCCATTTAAGCAGTAGCAAAGTATTTATGACATTTTAAATCAGCGACAACAACTCAAGATACACCTGTGTGGATTCTGCTGGGTACTTGCAGCCCCCCTCAACTTGTAACTTTGCCCGGTTCCGTTTCCTGGGGTGTCAGGGAATGGCAAACCTTGAAACGAGGGCATAAAATGGCATAAACGCTTTCGCTGTTGCTGCCAAAAAGCGAAAGCAATAAAGCCTAAAACAACGGCATTTCGGCTACAATCCATGGTAGAACCAGGGGAGGAAGGAATGAAGAATGGGGATAGGCGGGGCTGGGCGCGGTTAAAGGGCAGGTGGAGCGCATTACTTTGAAAGCACATTGAGCTTGCAAATGACTTTGTAAATGGCGCCCGACAAATATTTTATTACCAGCGAACAGCAACAATTTAGTTTGCATTGTACGCGAAGCGATTTTAAGCCACGTTAAGTTTCATACTTAATTTATGCCTAAGATTTTGTTAATGTAAGTGCTTAAAAAATAACGGTTTCCCTTTGCACCTGCCGAATATTCAATAAATGAAACTTAATGCATTTCAATGTATATTTATTTTTTATACACCTGTTAGTGAAAAGAGCTTTAAATAATGCATGCTGCAGTTGATTTTAGTTTGATTTTTTTATGCTCTAAGGCGACAATTAAATTTTCGAAAATTTTAATTTATAAATATTTTTATTTGAATTTTTAAATAGCCCAATGACATTTAATCAACAAAACAAGTTTTAGCCTAAATTAATTCAAGTTAAATGTGGATGTGGATGTGGATAATCCATAGAAAATTTGGATTTTTGTCGCTGACCAGTTGTTTGCGTTGTTTGCTCATTGCTAAAGGCCTTTGTTTTAGGACCAAAGCAAATTTACCCTTTTCCTTATTTGTTTTAGCTTTGTAGTCGCTTTTTGTGGCCGCCTCTGGCATATCCGGCGTTGGTTAAACAGCGAAACAACTTTATAACCGAGATTTAACAGAGTCAAATAAAAAAAAAGTTCAAAAATTAACGCCCATTTTCGCGTTTATTTCTTAATGTCATTGCGGTGGCAGTGGGGGGGGGGGGACTGACGTCACCTCTACACCAATGTCTGGCTACATCTTCAGTGGACTTTGCAGTCTGAGTATCCGGTTCCGATTTGGGCTCCTAGACGGCCGCGTAGTTTGCATTAATTTCACGTTCATTTCGCGCGATAATCGCATTTCTCAGTGTTCCCGTTCCGCGTTGGCAGTGGAGCAATTGCTGTAGTCTGTTCTTCCATATTGCTTTAATGGCGGATAACGTCCTTAATGGCATCTATTAAACATTTAATTTATGCACTTAAAAATTACATTTAGGCATGCGTTGTATTCACTTACAGAGAAACTGTTGCCAGTTAACTGTGCACAAAATGCCATAAGAATTGTAATTTTATTTGATTATCAAATTTAATTTGATGTTGCTGCTGAACCGATTGAAGAGGGCACAGAATTATTAATATTAAAATTACATTTTACAATCCTATTAATTATAGGCTTATATTTTTTTTCAATGCATAACAATTTCAGATACTTTTCTGAAATTAAATCAAACTAAATTGAAAATGGAAATTTAAATTTGTTACTCGTGGAAATAATTTAATTGTAAATTAATTGCATGACTACATATTCATATCATTATTTTAAGCATATTTATATATTTAAAGCATTATTATTTTTAAATTAATATAAATTTAAATAAAAATTATGATTTAAAAATTGTAAAATTAAAATCTTGTATTTATATGTGATAAAATATCTCTTTTTAAGCTTGAACTGTATAAACATACAAGATACAAAATTGTAAAAGATAAATTATCGACATTTTATTGGTAAGAAACTATATTAGTAATATCTGAGCACTGAGATGTGCAAATACGAAAATAGTGTTTAAAAAACATTCCCATTGAGTAACCGTAGCATACGTGGTATATATAAGTAAAAACCATCAAAAAATTCTAATTATTCATTGCTGACAGCGAAAACAATGAATGCACTCAACTGAGAAAACTGCAACAATGCGCATTCCCGACGCAGACTCACAAAGACTCAGAGGCAGACAGATCAGACATAGCTGAGCGGGGTGGGGAGGTGGGGAGGCAATAGGTTGCATGGAGGAGTGGACACACAAATGGCGCGGCAGGGAGAAGGATTTGAGCAATGGAAGCATCGTTGACATTTTTAACAATTTTCTAGTCGTTATTCACTATTGTTTCGACTGCAATTCCAGAGAGAGAACGGGTGGGATACAAATACAGATACAGATACAGATACAGATATAGATATAGATACGGATTCAAATGCAGTTGTAGTTGCAGTTGCATTTGCTCCTGATGTTGCTGTTACAGAGACAGTAACCCATTGTGTTTGCGCAACTGGATACGTATACGTAGATTTGTTTGCCATGACAGCAATTTGCAGCATTTTGTCGAAAGACTATTTAACTTTAATTCACTCGTTTTAAAGTTTTTCTTGCAAACATATGATTCACCAAAGCAGCTTGGCGACGAACGAGTATTTATTGTTGACAATCAGAAATGCATTTAACTCCATCTGGAATAGATTCTGAATTTATATCAGGCATATAAAATGCATTCTTAACTATTTGCTGACCTCGAAAGCCAGCGACAAGCCTTTGGCAGAGCAGCCAACAATTTGCATTCAACCCACGCGCAATTAATGAATTTTAGTTTCGGCACGTTGCCAAAATTATTTTATCTACCCTGTTATCACAAATTGAGCATGATGATCTTTACGAAATTAACCAAAGGCAGTAAGTTCGATCCTTAAAAGATTATACATTTTATAGATCAATTTAATATTTTAGTTCATACATATCCGTGGAAAATATCGCAGATATTATTTAAGCACAAATTATTTATTACATTCCTGAAGTGGAATATATTTTATATAATGCAAGTGACATGATGAGCTTTTATAAATTAACCAAGTGTATTTAATTTGTAGATTACTTCATTATTTTTAAATAATTTCATTAAGCACAAAAATTTACCCATTAAAGCCTATTTTCTAGTCGAGCAACCTTAATGCAAAAACTCAAACTGTACTTTGCTTTTTTGTGCGCAATGCGACAATGTCCGAAACACAAAAACACCAATAAACCACAAGCTACTAAAGAGGCTAAAACGATTTCAGAAATTTATACAAAAAAAAAAATAAATGGTGCTAAGCTGAAAACTAGTTGGAAAACTTTTGACTCCTTGAAGTAGGCATTGATAAATAGGTAAATGTATTTGTAATGTATTAGTTATAAATTTTTTGTTGTTACTTTTATATGTGTAAGTTTAAATATTATTATTATTATTGTGTGGAATTAAATGAATTTCAATAACCAAATCATTAACAGATGAATGTTATTGAAGCTATCACTGGGAACGGACGAGTGCACTCAAACTCACAGTAACTTCTTCGATACGGAGAGATACGTGGGATAACAGGTGACCAAATGGCCAATATAGTCGTGAACACAACTTCTCCCATGTCCGGGAATCGTCTGGGCCGGGACATAAACAAGCTGTTGGCTGCTGGGTTTCAAACAGTCATTAAAGACGACTTGACTAATTTGGAGGTGAACCTTGAGGGGCCAATGGGCACTGCTTACGAGGGTGGCGTCTGGAGGGTTAATGTGACAATGCCCCAAGAGTATCCATTGGTGGCGCCACGCATTCGATTCGTTACAAAAATATTGCATCCGAATATCGATTTCACCACCGGTCTCGTCTGCATGAACGTCTTCAAGCATGCCTGGTCGGCCACTTATGATCTGGTAAACGTGTTCCAAACATTTTTGCCGCAGCTGCTGCGCCACCCAAATCCCAACGATCCACTTAATCAACGTGCGGCGTCCATTATGAAGCAGTCCGAGCAGGAGTTCCGTGAAAATGTGTCCGTCTACCTCAAAATGTACGCCTTACCAGTTGTTCCTTCAGACCATGATAATGACGACAAGCATCTCGAGAAACGTTCCTCTGATCTTAGCTTGTCGGAACTCCTGTCCGATGATGATGATGATGACGATTAATTGTTGGCTGGTCTTTTGTTTTTTAGTGGAGTGCATTTTTCGTAAACTATCAATTAATATTTAAAATGTTATTTAATAAAGTATGGGAAATTTTTTTATAAAAGTAAAATTTGTTATATTCTTAACTTAAAGTTCTTTATTATCATATTCTTATGTAACATGAGTAAAACCCTAATATATATTTTAATATGCATAATACTAATTAATAATTGTCGCTTTTTAGACTAAAAGCTAGTAGCTTGAAAGTTCGGCAAAGATAGATGTCTCAAGAAATAATAAATTTTGAAAATTGCGATTGAATAGCGTTAATTGCCGAGTAACAATTGTATTTAATGGCAAAAGTTTTAAGAGTGTCATTAGAACAAATAAAATATTAATGGCTCAGTTTTTATTCAATTTCAGGAAGATCTTTTCAGTCTTTAGTCTACTGCTTTTAATTCAATTAATAAACACATCGATCGACACACAAATAAAATAAATGCCAATTTAAACGTAATTAATTTTATCTTCATTTATTATTAATTGATAACAGTCTGAAAATGGATTCTCTTTTTCGTTTCCACCACAAACGGCTTAATTAAATAAAATTTCTATCTTCAGCCATTATTTAACGTCAACAGCTCCAGTTACCAGTTACCAGTTACCAGTTGCCAGTTGCCAGTTGCCACTTAGCTCGCATAACTTTAGCGCAAAAATGTGTCTATTAAAATTCAACGTCTGCCACATTATTAGCCAGAGAATTTGCGCTTCAACAATTAAAACTTGAAGCATGAAGCAACGAATGAAAGGGATAAAATACCGTAAAGAAAATGGCAATTTAAAACTTTAGCACTGATTTTATATTTAGACTTCGGTTGAACAGTTCGATATGTTTCCGTTGGTTTTATTCAGATGCGGTCCAGCACTGACTATATTAGGGGCCACTAAGAGGACGACAAAATGAATTCGTCTATGGACTGAAATTGGCTTAAACCAGGGAAGGAGTATTTACACTCGCCGCTTTTCATCTTCCCAGCTGTAATGCCAATGTTGTCGTCGTTGTGCAGCGTTCCACACTGATGCGCCGGCAGTAGAAATGGGTTAACCGGTGAGGCAGCTAGCCACACAGTGGGGCAGCCTACCCGGTAAGCTGATGGGCTGCACGTAAAGTGAAAGAAAAAAATTCACTCGAATTGCAAAGAATTCCGTTTTTTGTGGCCCGAATGCAATAGTCGTTCTCAATTTGAAATGACTTTTTCGAGCGTCTATCGACATCGATGTAATGCAGTTACTGGAATATTTCACAGAATTTACATCGTCTGCATGCAAATGACAGAAATCTAATGAATTGTACACACGCATCAAATAAGATGCAACATGTTGCCAAAACGATGATCTGATAACTTATCGCCAGAGTGAATGGGGCATTCAACTCTCAAACATTCCATTCATATTCTTTGTCTGCCAACTTGTGAACGTGTTCTGTTTTGCTGAACAGTTTGTAAATCTATTAAGATCTCAATAAATATTTAAGTTGCAACTTGTGCGTAGACCCATCTAATTTAAGGATATGCCTCCTGTTTGTCACTATGTAATTACTTTTAATATCTTTTTAAAATAGCCCATTTATACTTAAGTGTTGCACTTGTTTTGATTATATTAAAATTATTTAATTTTCCATCTACTGCTATACCTATGCTGTACTTATAGAAGTAGTCTCCTCCCCCGCATCCCAGTTCGTCTCTCTTTAAGCCCACATCAACGACTCACAGGTGAACTTGAGTTGGTTTTTATTAATGCTTCCCTACTAAACTATCCGATTTATGCACAACAAAGTCCATCTGGGCCCCTCTGCTCACACTGCTTGACTTTAACTTGGCTAACATCTACTAAATAAATAGAAATCATTTCATTTGAGATCCAGACCATGCACAATAGAAATTAACTTAGGTGTACAAGTAATAAATATTCTAATTGAGTACATGGCGCACAAAACTTTGCCCATGCTCCAGGAAAATACTTGAAGTCCATTTGACTGTCTACAGATTCAGTCGGTCTGATGGGTGAGGCTTGGAGATTCATTTGAGATCCCAAGCGAATTAAGTGCGAGTGCGTGGGGCCAAGATGCCGAGATGTCTGTTAAGGCGACAGTCAACAAATGGGAACTTTAAATGCTTGAGAGGATTCGCCTGCATTGCTCGCTAATTTATTCAAGTAAATTAACTCGGCTCTCGATGTTGGTCGCTCCTAGCAACATGCTTGATGCTTGAGGGGACGACAGGGTTTGGGGACGGTTGCCTTTCGACTGTTAGTACGTACGGTGATATTGCGAAAAGCGACTCATTAGCATATTGTAATTAAATTATATTATTCCAAAATGCACAAACTTAATTGCTACGGCCACTTAGTTAATGAATTTGTACTTCAACTCCGGACAGCAAGATTTCAAAACTTTATGCGGCTGCCAATGAAGATTTGCAGACTGTCTTTCAAGCAGAGGTGCCAGACTGTCAAACGGAATATGACAGAATTATAAAAAAAATTAAAAGAAAACAAATAAAGAATTAAATCAACATTTAAAAATGGCAGTTGATTTAATTAATTGATGAATTTAAACATTTAACTAATCATTTATAAGAAGAAGAAGAAGTCTTTTTTTTTGCATACTAATATATTTCTTTTGTGGTACATAATTTTACTACATATATTAGATATAAGACAAAATTTAATTTATATACAATCTGCAATTCATTTGTTAATATTATTTATTAATATTCTTAATCATATTTGATGATTTGTCATTTAAATCTGATATAAAGCTTAATTAAGTTGTTGTAGCGAATATTATTATGGGCTCAACTCTAGATAGTTGGCATAGTAAGAAAGAGGCTTAATACAAACTTTTAACAAAAGTCTCAGAAAACCAACATCATTTTAAGATGACACGAAATAGGCGACGCTTCCGAATAGAAAAAGAGGGAAGAACGCCTTTCATTAAGAAACGACAAACGAAGCAGGCTTTGTGAGATTTTGTTGGCAAACAAATTGTAGTAACTCTTATGGGGAAGAAGAAGATGTTGAATTAGTTGCGGTTTCGAAAACTTCCAGTCACATGGATACACCCCCCACACAGATACAATATCCGGCGCCTTACGCATGGTAAACATAATACGTTGCGTATACGCCCAGTTGTCTGGCCGCCCCTTAACCATTCTCTTCGTCCGATTTGTTCGACTGGCACTTTGTCACGAATAAAGTTTGAGTGTTTGCAAGTTATTTCAACGGCGGCTCTTTGTACGTTTGTCTGTCTGTTTGGCTCTCTGTCTGTTTGTCTGTCTGCCTTTATGTCTGACAAGCGACAACACATGTTTTCAGTGTCGTTGGTATATGCTTTTGACACAATGCCGCTCTCGCTGGCAGCTAATTTATGCTGCACACTACCCAACCAGAGATTGGCACAAAGTCGAGCACCTTTGCGTGCCTGCATAAATGTCATATTCATAATATGCGCTGCCATATTTCGGAAGCACACAATTTGCTTTGGCCTCAGCGCCAGCCTCGGACTGTGTTCAGCCACCTCTACATGTTATAACAAACCATCCAAAAAGATCCGGAACTAATAATTTTCGTTGCTCGCAGGCAACAACAAATTAAGACTTTTAATTGGAATGCAAAACAAGCTGCGGTGCTCATTCGCAAATAAAATTATTTTCAACATTGATTCTACACCAAATGATGAAAACGTGTTTTATTGAGAAGTTAAATTGAGAAGTTGACATTTTCGGTATTTGTTCTAAAATCAAACTGTTATAATAATAATTGACTAATGACTGAATTTTCCTTTTTATAAAAATTAGTTCTGCATCAAAAGTTAAAAAATGTGTTTTGTTTTTCAGCTAGTAGAAAAATTTAGGCTTTAAATTTTTGTGTTAGCAAATTAAGAAATTGACGCCTTACGTTTTTCTTTCAAATAAAAAAATGACAATTTGAAGTCTTTTTTATAAATAGACTGTGGATATCAGGAAGGTGTATTTGGTGAATTTGGCAATTACTTTCTCTTCTTTCTTTTCCTGTGACCATGACAGACAGACACAGCGTCCACAACCACCAGTTCCCTCAGGTTCTGGGCTTGCACCAGACGCGTCAATATTTTTTATTTTTATAACACAACTTTAGTATTTTAATGCCATATTTAATAGCGAACATTGACGAAACTTAGATTAAGATAAATAATACTATATGAATAGTTTCTGTTTTAAACAGCTTCTAGCTACCTAAAATATAGCAATTAAAATATTAATTTAATTAATTATTACTTTTTTTCAATATTTAGTAATTTAAACATTTTTTAAATTCTCACATATGTTGCTTTTGTTTAAGTTAAAGTAACTATCGAATGTGCGCCATCTATTGGTAGTTATGCGCACTGCTCAAATGCAACCGGTTAGGCTGTTCAACTGTTTACCGATGGCTTGTTTAACATCAGTTGGCAGGTCCAACAGCAGCTGTTTACTGCTTGAGCCTAAAAGCATGCTATACGATTTTTATATTTGAAACTGGTTTATTTTCAGCCTGTAGGTATGCTAAGAAAAATATTTTCTGCGCCATTTCAGATTATCTAAATGCAAAAAAAATAATTTTAATGATTTTTTTTTAATTTATTAAAATTTGTTGTGTCATATGTTATATAAATTTTATTCATAATATTTCGTTGGGTTTTAATTGCAAATAATGTATAAATAATAATAATTAGTGAACACATTTCGAAAAGACAACATAAAATAAATGTGAGGTAATGCGAAAAAACAAGAAAATACAATTAGTAGTTTGGTCAGCTTATAAAATGAAGTTTTTTTTCTTCCAAAAGAAAAGGCATACACGAAAGGTAGTATTACTTATATATATATAAATAGTAAAATGCATGGAATGTTGCTGGTCGAATTGCACCGAAGCCTTTAGTTTTTTGAGATAAGAGTATTGTGACTTATAAATTTGTGTTCAGGTCCACACTCAATTTAGAATTGCGATTCTGCTTCTGACTGATCTCGAGTACTTGGAACATTTCCTTGAGAGCTTCGCTGGTGCCGGTCTTACGACGATGGTTGCGACGCAACGTAACGCGTCCAGATTTAAATTCTCGCACTATAGCGTCAAGACCTGAAAGGAGCCGTCGTATATTAAAAACCGTTAATAGTAATATGAGTTTTAATAGCTCAATGTTAAGCTGAGCATCTAAAAGAATTCAACTAAAATGCGGTTAGTTTTTTAAAACCATTGCCAAAAATGATAAGACAACACCTACCTTTAAGGGGGAACAGCAAGCATGCGACATAATCAAGGGAGCTAAGGAAATTAGATTCCGGATTTTTTGGGTTTACAAAAAAACAACAACAAAAACAAAAGGGGTGAGAATTAAGCTGACGCATTCAACAACTGTCAGTTGAAAGACAAATGAAGTTGCTTATGCTGCGTATGCGACTTGTTGTGCCGAAAACGTCGTCAATGGAAATGTACAGTAAAGTGTAAGGGTGTGTGTGTTGGTGTGTGTGTGTGTGTTTGGCATCGTGTGTAAGCGTCGCAATAAAAAACGGAAATATAAAACGCACAAATAATAATAATAAGCCATAGCATGGCGACAACAACAACAACAACAACAATCTGGATTGAAGGTGATGCCTTGTCCCGGTTCTTGGGTGCTGTGGAATCGCCATTTTGGTCTGTTGTTGTTTGGTTTACTCGTCAAAATAATAAATGGCGTATGCCTTGCCTTCATCGAATTTGATACGTTGCGTCGGCAGGCGTTGGGCGTTGGGTAACATAAAGCTCCGTAAGCTGCGAGTGAAACATGTAAACGTCTGATGGCTGCTGTGCTTAAAGCCGAAGCTGTCGCATAGACGACAGCCACAATAGCAGCCGCCCATTCCGCCAGCCCGCCCCTCTCCCGAGAAGCTGTGTTGCCAGGGCAGTAGCCTCGGCCCAGGAAGCCAGCTAATGGCGTGCAGCTAGCTACTAGCTTCTGACACTATTGGCTCTTGGCTCTTGGTTCCACACACACAAAGCAGGACAAACTTAAATCAATTCAAGTTCTACTTGGGAATAAAATATGCGAGTTATGTTTGCTTCTGTTATTGTTGTATGCGTGCACCGGAAATGCGGCGGAAATGATATCCAACTGTGCTCGGTCTGTGCCTACTTCAAAGTCAATTAATTTACACTAGCGGAAATTGGTCTAAATGTGACAGCTTGTTGCTAGACAGAGGACAGTGGTGGTGCCTGAGTAGGCTCTCTGGTCAATAATGGTCGGAACAAAAGGCAACTCGATGGGAAAAGCCAAACGTTATTAGACGGTGCATCAAGCATATAAACACTGTCATGGCAATCTGTGGATAGATGCTCTATATAACCCAGTCACACACACACACACACACTCATAAATACACACAACTACAGGTTGGCTTCGCCTGGCAAGCAACAACAACATTGTCTGGAATTTATTCGCTCAGTTTGCTTCATTTGTTTTTGGGCCGAGTGCGACGACGCGTCGCTGCCTGTATGGCTGCCGCTTGGTTGCTGGCTGCTGGTTGCTGGCTTGGCTGCTGGCTTGGCTGTATTCTGTTGATGGGGACGAGCGCCAGGACACGAATGCCACAACGCTGGCTAGCTGTTGACTAGCTGCTGGCTTTGCTGCCAGCTCAAACGCTTCATGTGCTTCAAGTGACGCGCGCGCGCTTCGTTCTCAGTGCCGGGTTATTTATCGCACAGCTTATATTCCTTACATAATACATATACATATACATACAGATATATATGTATGTGCATATACATCTGCTATATAAGATGGCAGCAATATCAATAACAATAGCTGAAGCCTAGTGTGTTCAACAACTCGCGCCAACTCGTACACAGTAAGCACGTTGATTGATTTGAATGTTGGCTCGTTACGCATACGCGCCAAAAAAAAAAGAAAATAAAAATAAATAGAAAAATGGACAACGGCAACAACCGGAAGCGGATGTGCTTATAGTGCGACTGTGACAGTGACAGTGAGAGTGACGGTGACGGTGAGAGTGAGAGTGACAATGAGCATTAAAAAGTGAGTGGAAGGGAGAGAGAGAGAGACAGACTCTTGTAATTGAATCAGCGCGTAAGTCAGTCAGTCAGTCAGTCAATGTGTGTGTGTGTGTGTGTATACATATATATTGCTGTATTGTGAGTGTGTTGCAACTGAGAGAGAGTCATTGTTGCATATGGCTTAAGCTTTGATTGCATCGCTCCTGCGTAGCAGCCAGTAATAAGACCTTCTCTTGCTTCTAAGTCACGTTCTCAGTTTCCACTTTCTCCTAATCATTAAGGTGCGCAGTCATCAGACTAAATTAAATTAATACAAGCAACAATTTAATATGAAAAATAAATAAAACTTTTCACAAAAAAATAAAAAATTTCTAAAAATAATTAGCCTAATTGTAAAGGACGATTATAATTGCTGAATGAATCTAAATTAAATCAAACAACTATAAAATGAATTTAACTCTCAACTCCCACAAAATATATAGCTAACAAATATTTTTGTATTCAATTTTGCATTGAAGCCACATGGGTAACTGTAACTATAATTTAATCATATCTTATGGATCGATAGTTTGTATTTATAAAAATGCTAAAAGTGTTTTCAACCATATTTGGTCTGCCAAAACACAAGCAGAGACACAAACACACACAAACAGTCAGATCCCAGATGGAAATTGCTGCATGGCTGCATTATACTTTATATAAGGAAAATGCTTATGTTTGAGTGTGTCTGTGAGTGTGTGTGTGTGCCCACCCTTAAAGTACAAACCAGTTGATTTCGTTTTCATGTTCGATACATGGTATATATGTATGTTTGTGTGTGTGTGTCTGTTGTGGTTAAAGCGCGTCATAATGCGAAACACGATTTTGTGCACAACACTATAAAATAACATCTACGCAATGGCAATAACTATATATATATATATATATATATATATATATATATATAAATATATATATCATATTTTTATATAAAGGCGCCACTGCACAGTCTCTAGTTAAAAATTTTAATTTAACAAATTTATTTCTTTCCTTATCCAATTGAATAAAAACGTATTTTATTAATCTGTAAAAGCAATATCCTGAAAATCAATCTAGAACTTTGCAAAATTTACTAGCATTTATTTTTACGTATGCCTAACCAAATATTTCAGTTAGCTAAAGTTTAGACTTAATGTAAGCCCATCTTTAACTAAATTTAGAGGCTGTCTAAAAGCTGCCATGAGGCAATCAGAGAGCGTCGAGCATCGAGTGTAGAGCGTTGAGCTCCAACTCAAATCCAAATCAATATCATAGAATTGTTTCAACGCAATAAAAAGCGGAAATGAAACGCCAGAGATGTCATACAAGTGCAATAGCAATATGAACAACAACATCAGCCTACACACACACACACACACCGACATAGGGACACACCTATATACATACGCATAATCAAGTATGGCGGTTTCACATTGATTGCAAAATGTATTAAGGCTAAAAAGAAATTTAGCTACCAGCTTCCAACCTCGCCAGCTGCCTTCCCTTTCTGCCGAGTGTAAAGCCGACGCTAATTAGATTTTTACTCTGCTACGTCTCAATGCACATACATATACATACATACATACACAGATGTGTGTATGTGTATACTGCCTAGAGGCACAAATGGGTTGCGTCAAAAAGCTTGTGACAAACTTAATTAAGAAGTTGCCGCCGTTGCAGCAACAAGCAGCAGCCATGACAGGCATGGCATGGTAACGTGCACCGTAGCCGTGGCAGACTGGCAACGCTTAGGTAAACAACAATAACAGCATCCACAGGAGCAGTAGGAAAAAAAAATCGGCACAAAATCAATTATAATCGGTGAGGCAGGTTGGTTGCGTGAGGCAAAAACTAACAATTCTCAATTGACAATTGACGGCAACAAGTAGAAAGCTGCTAAACCCGAAACTAGGCACACAAAAACAACAACAACAACAGTCAGTGCATACAGGCAACGCGACTTTCTAAGGATTTAACGAAGACGCCTCTAGAGGCAGATAACGCATAGTTGGATAGTTGTTGATTTTTGTCAGTTTTTTGCGAAGACATCGGAAATTTATCGCCCGCTTGCAAAAAGAGTTTTGTACTTTTTCGGATATCTTTACTAAACTTAATAGAAATTCTATATAATACGGTCACTAAATGTAGCTCCTAAAGAATAGTTATTAAAAATAAGTCAATAAAAAAAACAAAAAAAATATTCACAAATTGTGGAAGCCCGGAAAATTCTAAATTGCTTAAGCTGCTTAATTTTTAAATTATCTGAAAATATCACTTAATGAAAATTCTATTTTGAAGCGAACTTTGGCTAAGTTACAGGTCAACATAACCACAACATAATACTCCAATATAGATATATATATATATATAAATATAGTATTATGTAACATACAACGTCAGGCATATTGCTCATACGTCCGGTAATGACACACACACACACATACTAATATATACGCAAGCAAAGTGATAAGTGAGGGAAAGCATCATAAAAAACGACACTTAAAATTCCAATCATAAAATAGCTGAAGTGAAAGTGCTCCACGATGCATGTCCTGTCCATTGTTGAGCTATTGACATACTACCGACATACCGACTCGATAAAGTAGGCCAGTGGTTTAAGGGGGGAATTGCTGATAAGTGAATGACAGACATACCTGTTGCCGCCTGCGCCTGTACCTGTTGCTTGACGTTATCGATAATCTTATCGCCGACGACTTTGTGCAAATTACGCCCAGCTATATGCTGACTAAAGCTGCCAGCGTCACCGCTCCCACCAGCTGCACCACCCAAAGCCGTTGCAGCTGTATAAAGCATTTTGGACGGCATGGGTGGCGGTGGCGGGGGTGGAGGTGGAGGCAGCACTGTTGCTGTTGTAGTCGCTGTTGGATTTTGGTGTTCTTCGGCTTGCTGAAAACGCAGCAATTGCTCTTCGGCGAGATCGGCGCGTGTTTGAGCCAGACGCAGCTGCTCCTCGAGTATTTCCAACTTAAGTTGTAATTTTTTTAGTTCATCGTTAGTAGTTTTTGCAATAGCCGCATCCATTAGACTTTGCTACGGAAACAAGAGCAGGGTAAACAGGGCGTTGGGAAAAGCGGAGGGGTAGTATCGAAAATTAGTCGAGCAAACATTAGTTAATACGCCTTCGATACATGTTAATAGAGAGTGTTACAAGATGGCTAAAAGCATAAGGCAAGCGAGTTGCGCTTACGTTTTTGACTTTGATTTTGATTGAAGTCCAGCACCAAAGTTTTGAAAGGGATTAGCCCAAAACCCAGGTAGACACATTCCATGCATGTGTCATAAGATAAGTTGTGTAATAATTTATTGTTAGGTGCATTTATATATGTATAAGAAAAGTGCGTGCGAGGGAAGAAAGTGCCACTTTGTTGTACCATTCGTTGATGTACTCAGTTGCTTTTAAAGAGACCCGAGAACGGCTTGAATATATCAAACACGCTTCGTGTTTGCTTTGATATAGTTAGATATAAGGTTGGATAGATAAATAGAGAGATACACAGTGGATAGATATACCTTTACCAAATAAAATATAGATAAAATTTTGTAGCTCTCTGCTCACCATTTCCACAATGCGTTCGTTGTGCTCGCGAGTCTGATGCTGCACCTGCTCCTTGATCTCTTCGAACTCCACCTGCGTCTGCAGAGTTGTGGGCGATGGCGTTGCTTGGGGCTGTCCATCGGTAAAGTCGCGTGTCTTTGCAGTGAGTTCGTCATTGCGCTGCTTCAATCTAATTAGGGCGGCCTCCATTCTGTAATGTACAATATGTTGTTGGTAATGTGCTTTCATTTTATTTGCATAACAAATAGAAATAATCAGAAGAAAATAACCTCGATTCGAATTCTAAAATATATAAATATAATTATTATATGTCCTTCCATAGGGTATACTAGTTAAATGTAATGAATTGTGCATTGAAAGGATATTCTTAACAACAAAAATATTTGTATGTTATAAGTTAGAGCAACAAATGGAATTCATTTATCGATATATAACTCAATGGATCTTTGCATCAAAATAACTTATTCAAAACTAATATACCATAATACACTATATATAGAAAATGGTATTACTTTTGACTGGTCTCCACGCTCTCCTTCATGTTGTCGGTCAAAAGTTTGGCTACTTTGGTCAAGTTGCCATTTTCGATGCGTAGTGTTTCGTTCTCCTCCTCAAGTAGATGTTGCTATGTGGCAAAAATGAGGTATAAGTTTGAGTTACATTCTGTTTACTATGATACTACTTACATGCTCCACTAGTTCGGCTATTTTCTCGTTGGCTTCATACAGCTGCAGTTCGACGGAATTGGTGGCATGTTTCAGCGATAGAAACTCAGTAACCAGACGTTCTACTAAGGCGTTGGTAATGGGCACTTCCAGATTGCCGCCGACATCAATAAGGCTGTCCAGATCGTTAGCGCTGCTGGCGATATCGCCGCTGTCTGTGCTGTCATGTTGAAAAATCTTGAGCAAATTGCGTTTCAGCTCAACTGAGTCAATTAGTGTGGTTGCAGCAGTGTCACCACTTGAGTGTTCAAACTGCTTTTCGCGCATGTGTTCCAGTTCGCTGGTGAGACTGCAACGGGGGAAGAGAAATGCTTCAGTTCGTTCTGTTTAAAATAATAAACAATTAACAAATTACTTGTGTATTTGATCGACCTTCATTTTGTGTAGTTTGTCGAGGGCATTGCGTTCGTTAAGTGTTTTATTAAACTTGACAGTGAGATCCTTGATGTCTGACTCAAATTTGCTCTGCTGCTGTTGTAGTAGCTCCTGCTGAGCGCAGAGCTTCTCGTGCTGTGCCTGTTGCTCCTCCTGCGTCGTCTTATCTGCATGTAGTAAAAGTGTTTATTGGACAGGCAAATTATAGACAAGCATCGTTACTTACGCGATTCAATCTCCAGCTTGAGCGCTTTGTTTTCTTCCTTAAGCGCAATGTTGTCCTCCAGCAGCGTAAACATATCATGTTCCGGATCCTGTTCATTGTAGTCCGGCTCGCTCACTCGGCTCCGACTGCGTGTTTTGGCCTCTTGTGTCCGAAACTTGGCCACCGGAATGCGTCCACGTCGCTCCATCTTGCTGTCCTAGGGCTCTAAAGGAAATGGAAAGACAAGATCGAGAATTAGATCAGATACAAAGCAAAATGAATCCAAACTGAGCAGCTTACGTTTGTGCGTGCCTTAAGCCTTAAAGCATTATCCTACAAATCTTATGCTATATGCCATCACCATGAATTGCTTGGTTGTGTGAGTGTGTGTGTGTGTGTGTGTGTGCATGATTTTAAATGTGGATGCAGTGGAATGTTGTGTGCGACTGTGTGTATTGCATGTGTGAATTAGTTAGTGTTTTCCTTTTGGCTAATCCCACAGTGAAACGTCTTGAAGTTGTATTTTCTTCTTGTTCTTTTTTCTTTTTTATTTGAATTTTATTATTTGCTGTTTATAATTTCGCCATTATTTAGACCGCCACTCAAATCAGCTTCTTCTAGTCTTATGCGCCTTATTGGTTTTGCCATTGTTTAAATGTGGTTTAATTGTGATTTGAAATTTCATTCAATATTTTAACGTTGTTAGATATTAATTGGGTTTCTCGTTAATGTTTTGCTTCCATGCTAAAAATGCTCACAGATTTCATTGGTTTCATTTTTGTTTTAATTTATTCCAGAATTTGACTACACATTTGAAATGCTCTCAAAGAATGCTAGAAGTTTTCAGAATTTCCTTAGCTTGGCTTTATAATATTTGCTTTTCAGTGCAGAAGCGCTTTCACAATTCCTTAACTAATATTTTTTGTTTACATTTTTATTTTATTTTTTTTTTTTGCTAAATTCTTACGTTTTTAATTTTTATTTTTTTTTTGTTTTTATTTTTTTTTTTGCATTCTGCCGCAATTATTTTTTTAAATAATTTTTTCTTGGTTTCCACTTTTAGTGTAAAAATATAAAACGAAAATGATAACTAAAAAAATTAAAACTTTGAAACTCTTTTACTATTGAAATATTAATTTTTGAAATTAATTTTTTTCCTTGTGTATCTTATAAAAATAACTAAATCAAGGCGGCTTAGAGCTCTTGGTTTTGCTTTTCACTGTTTTTCTGTTTTAGTTTCTTTTTTTTTTTGTTTTTTTTTTAAGTTTTTTTTTTAAGTTTTTTTTTTAGGTTTGTGGTTGCTGTAAATTTATAAATATAGTTTTCAATTTGGTTTAAATTGCTATAATGTTTTTTTTTCTTTAAATTAAAGTTGATGTATTTTTTTCTTTCATTGTACAACTAATTTTCTTTTTTTTTTGTTTTTAAACTTGTATCTTTGGATTATTTTTTTGTCATGCACTGTGTACTAAATACATACATACTTTACATGTCTTTTCTTGCTATAATTTACATTGTTTAAAGTATAACATATATTGAAGTAATTATATAATTTTGTATACACGTAGTAATAATTTGAGTCTAAGCCTCACGACAATTTCAAATAGTCATATATTCTTTATAAGGAAATAAACGTATGCTTTCGGTTTGAGCCTTTTGCATGGAAATCACATAAACCAAATATCTTAAGTTGTTTATAGATTAAGTAAAAATAATGTGAGAAAAAGTTAAATAATGGAAATTAAGAAATGTTTGTACTTAAAGGTAAAGAATATAGTTATATGTTAAGAATAAACAAAAAAATTGCTAAACTATGGCGATAGACTAGCGGGAATATTCATTTTTATAATTTGAAGAAAAATTAATTAAATGAAATACTGGAGGATTTGAAAAAAAAAATAGCTGCTATATATATATATATATAATATATAATATATATGTACCCTGACTTATATATTAAGTTATGTTTGTGTTTGTGTTTCGAGAATACTTTTGACGCCGAGATTCATTTTTATTTATCATTTTCAACTTTTAAATGTTGCCTTTTGTATTTTGTTTATTGCAGATGTTTATTTGCTGTTTGCCGTTTGTTTATCTGTTGTTTTTACACTTTCATGTTAGATGGACAAGTCAATTGATGCTTGCAAACGATTTCTGTTTGTAGTATTTATATAGGGTATACACGACCGCGCTTCGTGTGTGAATAAAATGCTGAATGCCGTTGTTACAATTGTCGTATACATAATATAAGTGTTTTGTTTGATTTTTATTTTATTTTTTGTTTGCCGGTGATTTGCTTCGTTGTTGTGATTTTTGGCTGTTGATCCATTTTTTTTGTTGTTGTTTGTTGTGCGCGCAGCTCTCAGATTTTCTCGACAAATGCACGCAACTTGTCCTTTAGCAGTCGGGGATAAACGGGGCCAGTAGATGGCCCGGTTTTCTGCTTGAGCCACTTTTGAAAAGAGTCACGTGAGATGACCTCGCTTTCGTACAGCACACTCCAAATGATGCAGATGGTGTCCGCCACGGCCAACTCATCGCACTCGAGGGTATACTGTCTGTGCATCGAGTCGAGCGACTCCTCGATGCAAGCGATCTCGTGCGCCTCCAGCATATCGATGCACAGGCGCAGCAATGGGGTGCACTGGCTCTTGAAGTTATCGACGTTCAGCTGCAGCTGCTTCTTGTTGTTGTTCTTGTTAGTCTTATGGTTGTTTTTAGTCTTAGTCGATGGTTTAGTGATGATCACAGACATTGCGAAATCACAGCAAAGGAATTTGGTAAGTTGGCGCACAAATGGCACATTTATGTGCACATTGGTATTGATGTAGTCAATTGCGGTGTCGCTGGATATCATCAGCAGATATCTGATGCGCTCCACATGTTCGGCGGGGGTGCGAGTGACCTTTGGTCGCTGCACACCCGAAGTTGTCGGTGTGCTGTTCGGGTCCAAAAACTGAAAGCTATTTGACTGTAAAAAGTCGCGATACTTGCGAGAATCGCTCCAGAAAATCTGTCCTCGATCCAGCTTGATTTCTATATGCCACAACCTGTGTGTGAAACTTGCACCAAACTCTTGCAGAAAATAGTTGACAAATGCGCGAACGAAACGCTCGGTGAAGTGGGCGTCCTCCAGCCAGCGTCGTTGCCACAAATCATTAAAGTCCAAACATCCTTCATGCATTATGGGACCGAGAAACTCAAAAACATATGTCCAACCGTTGGGCACATCTACAAGCAGATCGGGAAAATCCTCGCCAAAGCGTCTGTATGCCTGGGCAAAGACACCGCGACCAAAAGCATGATGACGCATCAAAAACGAAACGACATTGGCGCATGCCATACGCTGGTCTCGCTTGACTTCTGCCCGATGCACATACTCCATGAGCACATAATATAAAATAGACTCCACAGTCTGTGGTCTATTCGTATTGGAATTGCGCCAAATGGTCAGCACTTCATTTTGCCAATCTCGTGCGCTCATTACCTCCTCGATTAGCTTCGTGAGCAGGGTCTGACACTGTTTGTTATTGAAGTAGTAGTTTTCCACCACTTTGTTCACCACCACCGCCGGCTCCACGTTATTCTTTCTTTTGACAACTGAAGACGGTGCTGATGCTGCTCCCGCTGGTGATGCTGCTGCTGATGATGATGCTGCAGCTGCTGCTGCTGATGCTACTGCTGCTGCTGCTGCTGAAGCTGCGGCTGCTGCTGCTGCTGATGGTGCTGCTGCTGCTGCTGATGGTGGTGCTGCTGCTGATGGTGCTGCTGCTGATGGTGCTACTGTTGCTGGTGGTGCTGTTGCTGCTGCTGGCGCTGTTGACGATGCTTGTTGTTGCTGCTGCTGCTGCTGATACGGTGGATTTACAAAGGAGTTCATCGTCGCTGGCACCGTACGCTTGGCCAAGGTGATTTGTGGTGCTGCTGGCAGTGCAGCACTCACGGGACGATTGCTAGCATTACGCCACTGATACAGTGACAAGTTGCCCAGCTTGGCGGTCGATGTATCCTCGGCACCGCCACTGCTGAAGCGCAGCTTATTGAGATCTATGCTCAATGATTGGTTCTCCTGATGCTGCGATTTATTCGACTTTTGCATAAAGTAATTTGCGACGCTATCGTGGCCAAGATGATTTTGCTTCTGTTGTTGATACTGTGAATTCGACAACGGTTGCTGCTGCTGCTGCTGCTGGGCCTGTTGCTGTGGCATTTGCCCACTTCGGACACCGCTGCTGCTGTGTTGTTGCTGCTGCTGCTGCGACTGCTGCTGCGACTTGGACTCATCCTGCTGTTTGTAACGCTGCTGCCGGGCAGCGGCTGACTGTGCCGTCACCGGCTGATCCCAGTTCCGTGAACGCAGATCAAGTACATCCTGCATCATGAATCGTACACGGCTGCTTATTTTGATGTTATGCTGATGCTGGCGATGCGAATGGGTTGTATTTAAACGTGAACGCTGCACAATATCAAGGATGCGGCGAAAGATCTTTTCGATGCGCACCCCGCTTTGGCACTGCTCCGTTTGGCCGGACTCCAGCAGATGTCCGACTGTGGTCAGCAATTTGCACATATACTCCAATTTCTCCTCGCAGCCATGCTCCAGCAAGGACTCGACACAGTGCACCACTCGATCGCTGGTCAGCGATTGCAGTTTAAATAGCTCACCAATAAAGCGCACTGTTCCCCAGGCGCGACGTCTGAATTGATATTCCAGGTCCTCCATTTCGGCGCGCAGTTCGAGCTTCTTGGCCGGATCGGTACACGCATTAATCTTGTCCTGGGTAGGCTGCAGTTTCTTTGCCTTAGCATTCGCATCATTCACATTCGATTCGAACTCGTGCTGAATTCGAGTTATCAGCGAGCTGGTGAACAGCGACTTGTTCTCTGCCTTAATCTCGTGGAACAACACCTTGCAGAAGCGCGCATAGGTGGGTGCAAAGTTCGGCTCACTGATGGTCTTCTCAAATATGAGCAGCATAACCTTTTTAAATATAACCGGGATTAGTGAGCATATCTAAAATGTTGCTAATCATTGTACTTACATTGGTCATTTTATTTTGGGTGTCCATTTTGATGCTGGACATCTCCTTGAGTAGCACGTCAAAGTTATCCGGCGTCAGTTTGTTGAGTATGCCACGGACTTTTTTCAGCACCACGTCCATGTCATCATCGGGATCGGCTTCCGTTCCAATGAATGAGGACGTGCGACGCATCGCCTCCGGCTGCCAGGCATTTGCGCATTCCGACAGCTTAATCTCTTCCTTAAGCGATAACTGCACACGTATGATGTCCATGTGCCGCTGATTCGAGCTACCCATGCCGCCGACGGGCCCGGAAATGTTGACACCCGGTATGCCTCCGCTCATCGCCGCCTGGTGTCCATCGTGATGTTTCTTGTTCTGGTTATGGCCATGACCGCGTCCACGCTTCCCCGAACCATAGTCCATCGATTCGTGTGTGTGCTGAAATTGCTGACCATACTGATTGTGGCCATGGTGTTGCTGCTGCTGTTGCACCTGTTGCGATTGTCGCGAGACGAACAGCTGCGAGATGCAATCACCCTTCTGGCAAGGCACCAATGGTGGCCTCAGGGACAAGATCGCCTTCGATAGCTGGTGCAGCTCTTCCAGTGTGTACCTGATGAATTTACTGGCGCTGCGGCTTTGGGTCAATGTATCTGGTATCGCTTTGCTGCCGCCTATCACCTTTGTATTAGATACGGCCGATTTAATCGACTGTTGCCCAACAGATCCAGAGACCTTCTTGATGGGCAGCTCAATCTTATGTGTGCTGTCAACTGGGGCACAGTCTACATTGTCCTCGCACAATGTGGTCTGCGAGATATTCACATCTGTTGCTGATGGCTGTGAGCTCGACCAGGTGGAGCTGCATATAAAACTGGAATTGTCTGGTGTCGTTTCCTCAACGAAGTCACCAAATTTCAGTTCGCCCAAATTGGCCTCATACAGGGACTTGTTGATTTGATCGTCGCCGACCGCATTGCTTTTCGTCGACTTTTCCTCATCCCCACACATGGAGCTGCTGCTATTGAGGAATTCAAGCTGTGCCTCCGCCTCTTCGCTATCCACATTGGCGTTCATTACATCCTTTTGCAAAAACTTGGCCAAAATATCCTCTTTGGCCAAATGCTTGTCCATATCCAGCACCTGGTCCATATCACACAAATCCTTTTCTTCATTCCTCTGCTGGACATCTGAAAAATAATGTAAATTTAAAACGGCTTTAGTCACACACACACATACACACGCAGCACAACTGTGTGTTGTGTACTTACATCTGGGTTGGTCACTGGCAGTCGCTGCTTCGGTGTTGTTGCTGCTTGCCAGCTGTTTTTGCAAATCTTTGGGTTGCGTGTCTCTTAGGCTAAAACTTAAGCTAGAATTATTACTAGTTGCACTAAGCATATCAGTCGTCGTGGGCGCCGCTTTGTCCACCTGCGTTGCGGATGCGACAGCGGCTGTCGTTTTAGTTGTTGTCACATACGTAATGATGGTCTCAGCGCCACTTGCACTTGTATTATTATTATTGTTTTTGTTGCTTTTGCTCTTTGAGCTGGTTGTGGCGCCGCTCTTGCTGTTATTATTATTATTATTGTTTTTATTGGTCGCATTACTTACAGCTGCTGCTGCTGCTGTTGTAGTTGCTGCCGTGGTGGCAGCGGTGTTGCCCGACCCTTTCTGTTTCTTTTTCTCCAGCTCCTTGCGCTTCTGCGCCTTGCGCTGAGTCTTCTTGCTTGGCGGCACAGCCGCTGCAGGCATAGCCTCAATTGCAACAGCTACTTGCTGAGCTGTGCTCGCTCCTGGGCCTGTACCCGGACCTGAACCTGAGCGTGGACTTTCTGCTCTGGGTTTGATGCGTCCAGTTTGCTGCTTTGCCGATTGTATCTGTTTCTGTGGCAAATTTTGCTGTTGCGGAGAAGTCGACGAAGTTGACGACGAACTCGAAGGCAACTCATATTTTACTTGCTGCTGTGGTTGTGTTAGTTGCTGCTGCGGCTGTATTAGCTCTTGCTGTTGCGGCTGGGCTAGCTGAGTCTGCTGAACCGAGATTTTTGGCTTTGGACTCGCTGGGCTCGTTTCAGTTACCAAGCGGGTGCTTATCGCTGTTGTTGTCGTTGTTATTGGCGTCGGCAGAAGCGGTTTCTGCTGCTGTTGTCTGATGTCTGATGTCTTTGGCAGTATGATGCCGGCTAGAATGCAAAGATTCTTGCTTATGCTGGTAGTGGCTGCCTCGGCAACAGCATTTGCTATCGATATGGGTGTTGCGGTGCCTATAATATAATTATCACAATTAAATACAACAAAATTTTAAAAAGAATATTTTTGCAAAACACTAACTTTGCTTGTTCGCCGATTTGGGACGCTGTTTCTTGCTCGTCAGTGGCTCAGTGAACAGCCCTGGCTCATCTGTGCTGCTGCAACTTGTGGGTGGCAACTCATCAATATTGTCATCAGCACAAGGTATCTCGGCTGCATTCTCCGAGGAATTGTCCACTACAAATTATTAAGATAAAAAGATATTTTTGTATTAGAGCACAAATACCTTAATCTAACGAAATAGATATACAAATAATTAAGGCGACTTTTTAGACATATTTGATTGAAGATTACCCATCAAAATTCCACTTAACTAATTTTAAAAGTTAATTTAAAATATCTTTGCACTAACTAAACATATCAAAAGATTCGTATTTCTTTAAAGTGTATAATTTGAATGATTAATTCTAGCCTACTTCTCATATTTAACTTACCGTCATTGTACTGCCAAAAGCTGAGGTGTTCATCTGGATTGCTCGAGTTGGCGAGTATGTCCTTAACAATGACACTGACTTTATCCTCGTCGGTTAATGAAGTAGCAGATACAGATTCAGATGCAGATGCAGATACAGTTACAGATGCTGGTGCAGATACAGTTACAGATTCAGATACAGATGCAGATGCATCGGTTGCTTGACTGTCGTCCAGTGGCTGTGAAGCTTTTTCCGTTTGCATTTGATGATCGACCATGTTGCCGCCTAGTATTAGAGCAGTTAGTGAGCTTGGTTCCGGATCGGCATTTAATGTGTATTGCGGCAAGCTGCACTCGCTGCCTGTGCTCGATGTGAGTGTACATGTTGAGTCCTTGTTGATGAAGACCGATGAATTGGGATCGAGTACATTCTCCTTGGTGTCTGGATGTATGATGGGTATCGCATGACTACGTCGCTCTTTTGACTTGTCGGAAACACCTCCCAGCTGATGGAGTGAACTCAAAGACGTGTTCGAATAAGTGGCAGCAATGCCTCCTGGTACCGTCGCTCCCACGGCTGTGGGTGCATACGTGTGCAGACCCGTGGACACAGTTGGCGGCGCTGCCGTTAAACTGGCGGCCGCAATCATGGGCGTCGGTAAGGTCTGCGGCTGCACAATGGGAATGCTGGGACAATATGCCGGTGGCATGTGATAAGCTGGTGTTCCATTTAGGGGCGAGTTGCGCGACGCGGTTCGCTGGGGGGGCACTGTTTGCGGCACAGCATAAGCGGGAAAGTAGCTCGGCTGCTGTTGGGGCGGCGTTGAACGCTGCCCGACTCCGCGCATGCTGCCACGATGGCCGCCATTGCCAGCGCCGCCGCCTGACGTCGATTTGTTTTTGTTGCCACTGCTGGTATTGTTGTTATTAAGCGCCGGTGGCGGCTGTGGCTGTGGCGGCAACGTCGTGTGATAGTAGGTAATGGGCTGTGCTAGTGCCGGACTTGGTACAGGACTGGCGCCAATTCCATGCTGCTGCTGCTGGGCAGATGCAATCTGTTGCTGCTGTTGCTGGGCAGATGCAATCTGTTGCTGCTGCTGGGCAGATGCAATCTGTTGCTGATGCTGCTGCTGTTTTTGATGCTGTTGCGCTGTTACCGCCGTTGCATAGAAGCCGGCGGCAGCTTGTGTTGCCACAGCGGCATTCGGTGCAAATGCCACTGGTTGCGCGTTAATAAGCTGTCCGGGATGATTGAAGGGCAAATAAGTGGTCGAAATGTAGGTGGTGCCGGGCCCACCAGCATTGCCGGCGGCCGGCGCGATCAGTCCAGCTGATTGCGAGAAATGTGGCGTCAGCGTTGAGGTGCCCAAGGCATGCACTAGACTGGCGCTGCTTCCACTGCTGCCATTCGCATGACCATGACCATGACTGTGATTGGGATGCTGCTGCTTATGGCCATGTCCAGCATGTCCCAGCGAGCTGTTGCTGGCGGCGCCGCTCAATTGGAGAGCGGCACCACCTGTGCTGCCATTGCTGCTGCTGCTAGACGAGTGTTGGCCGTGATTGGCGTATGCCAATTGTGGCGGCGGCTGATAGAAGATTATTGGCTGCTGTTGCAGATGGTGTTGCTGCTGTTGCTGTTGCAGATGATGTTGCTGTTGCAGCTGTTGCTGATGATGCTGCTGTTGCAGCTGTTGCTGATGCTGTTGCTGCAGCTGCAATTGCAACTGCTGCTGTTGGGGTAGAGGGTGGTGCTGGTGCGGATGGTGATGGAGACTGTTGAGATTGGAAACGCTGCTCGGCTGCGGCACAAATACCGCGTGCGTTGGCGGTGGGGGCTGAGGCAGCTGTTGTTGTTGTTCCTGCTGCTGCTGATGCAGATGAGAGATGTGCTGGGGCGTTTGCTGTTGCTGCTGCTGTTGGGGCAACTGCTGTTGCTGTCCTGCTGCTGGGTGAAGGAGGTGCGGAAGCGGGAGCACGTGTGCCGTCTGATGGTGCTGGGTCTGGCGGTTGTGGTTCTGCTGGTGTGTTGACTGTGGCTTTTTTCCCTTCCCACCCCCTCCCGTTGAAATGAACATGGGAGGACCTTCGTAGAATCTAAATACGCGGCAGCACATACATACACCCACACACATACGCACACACATATAGTAATGAAAAAAAAAAGTGGGAGAGAGAGAGCATTTTGTGGATGCGGGCCACAAATATCGTTGGCGTCGTGGAACAGAACGAAATGTACAAAAATTATATTGTTAGTAAGATGAAAATGGGGAAAATGAAATGCATTAAAGTAAAAGCCATGGGTCATTGAATGCGGTGAACGATCGTGCGAGAATAAGCAAAGAAGCGCATGCAAATTAGTAAGCCGTAAATAACTAAAAACATCCAGAAGCTAAATACATTTAAAATCTTGCCAATTGACCAACTCATTTAATTAATAATTTTAGAAATTAAGAACGCTACGCAAGGTGTTACTCGAAAATTGGAACGTTGTTGCTTAAGCGAATACAAAATTAATTAGTATTTTCAAAAATTATGTACTTATTATTATTATGAATACTTAATTTTTCAGAAAGTAATTGAAATTATAGCTTTACGTATATTTGGAATTTTTTAATTAAGCGTTCCAACTAACGAGAGATCACTGCTACACTCGTTTTTTACAGGTTAAACAAAGACCAAGTGACACAACTACACATACCAACATATATTGCAGCTCAATTTATAAATAAGTTTTATTTATTTAAGCGCAGATGACTCAAATGCCCGTCAATATTTTAAAAAGAAAAAGTGTAATAGCAATCAATTCCACTTAAGTGAAATTCAACTGAAATCGAAATTAGAAACAGTGCAATATGCATTTTAATAATGTCTTTGCTCCAGGCTTTCCGAGCGGAAAGCGAGTATTTGTATTTTTGACTCTCTCGCTTTTGCATTTAATTGAGTTCATGAATTGGCATGATGTCACTTATGGGGCGTGTGAAATACGTACATACCGAGACACAACTGTTTAGGATGGCACATTTATTTATTACTTATCGCCAGTTTTTATCAAAAATAGCTCACTATACAATTTAAAAAAAGAATACTTGTCGCGAGTACAAAAAAAATTAAAACCGCTCGCTCGATGACACACAACAACAGGTGGCGCTCTCAGTCAGCAAGAGCCGCTTTCTGTGTGTGGGAGAAGCAAGCAGAGCAGAGATACAAGCAGAAAGAAGCAGTCACATTCTCTCGGCCCACATTCACAGTGTAGGATCATCTTCTTCTTTTTTTAGGAGAGTTTTAGGGGAAAAACCAGTTTCCAATATTTATTTTCTTCTTTTTTTTTATAAAAACATTTTCACTGCATACCAGAAGACGGCAGAGCAGAAAGAAAAAAAGCGAAACGAAAACACGTTTGAGAAAATTTTTGCACTTGCTTGTTTGTAAACAAAACCAGTTGTGGTCTCTTGTCTCGCCTCTCTTTGTGTGTGGGTTCTGTTAAAAACGATGGTTTTTTGTTGTGGTTGTCAAATGGCTTGTAGATTTCACAATAAAAATAAAAAATAACTCAGGCAGCAGTTGGAAAAGCGATAGCGCATGTGAAAAATATTATTAAAAGCATAATATTAAATTTTAACTTGTATTTATACAAATGGAAAGAATGGGGGGATAAACTTACCGCTGCCTGCGCTTTTTGCACCGCACTCCCGCTTGCGTTTACTTTGATAGTGTTGCTGTATCTGTTGTGTTCTCTTCTTCTTCTTGTATTCTTCGTTGTTGGTATGTTGTTCTTGTTGATTTTATTATTGTGTTTGCGGCTGCTGTTGTTGTTGTTGTTGCCGCACGACAAGGGCGCAAAACTAAGTGACGCGCGTTTCTTTCTTCCTTTCAACTTGACTGAATACAATAAGAATTGAGCTTGAACTTGTAATACGCAAACTCTTTTCTGATGATTTATTCGCTCCTTTTTTGCTTATAATAAATTTGCAAGAAGCCTAAATGCATTTAGTCAATTGGAAAAAAAATGGTTTTCTTTTCTCTTTTCCTTTTGTTTTCTTAGTTTGCAGCCGCGTATTTTGGATTTGGTTAATGGTGAATTTGTCGCATGTATAATTAACGAATGCAAATGTTAACGCACATTGACATTAAATTAGACAAAAACACACATTTATACGTGCAAAATATTGGATGTTTTTAAGTACTGCTAAATTTCACGGTAATTTTCTCTGTAATTAAAAGAAACAAAATAACGTGTGCTTTAATTTAGCATTTATAAATTTTGTCAATTCCAGGAATTGATGGGCAAAGCTTGCTATATTGTTCTAGACTGAATTTTGTCCGTTTTCGTTTTTGTATATATATTTTTTTTATTTTCCTTCTCTCTCTCTCTTCCGTCGCCGAGGCGTTGCTTGTTTTTTTTTTATACTTTTGTTGCTGCTGCTCCTCGGCGGCTGTCGTCTGTCTGTCGGTCGGCTGATTGGTTGGTCTGTGTTTGTGGTACTTACTCGCCGCCCAAAGCAAAAACTGCTTACACACAGGCACACATCATAAAATGAGGAAACGAAAAAAATTGGGTTCCACGTGGGGAACACGCTTATTGAGTACTCGCGGTGCCTCTTTACATTAGTTCATTGTTTGTTTTCGCTTTTGTTTACAGTTTTGTATAATCTGTATATATTACTATTACAAAAAATTTTGTAAATGTATAAACGCTGCAGAAACACGTCCGCTCTTGACAACTTCACTAACAGAATGTTATCGACGAAGTTAAAAATCGTCGACCTAACATATGTTTCTGTCATCCGAAAGCTAACACTTTGTCAAACTGTTATTAACAGTGAGAAATCTATTCACCACACATTTTTTTTCCCGTTGCTAGCTTCAAAAATTGTATAAAACTGTTTAAATACTAGTTTAATTACAAAAAGTTAATTTTTTTTAATATATTTTTTCAAAATCAAGCAAATGCAGCTCACATTTAAAAACTGCCCATCACCTCAAAGAGTTTTTACAGACCGGTAACAGAGCAGAGTTGTAATTCAAAGAATTCGCTCAGTTCTGGAATGATCGATTTTTATTATTATTATATATATTCCCTTATATATTTTTATTTCTATAAATAAATATGTTTTTGAGTAATTTTATAGTTCACTAACGGAATCTATTGTCTGTACATATATATGAAAACAATTCGATATTTCACAATATACATGCTGTTAAATATACGGTTACATTATGTTGGTTAAATGCAACTGTCTCCCTTGCACGTATTGGACTTCGCGCAGGTCTTACGGCGACGATGAAAGCTAACTGCTGTATCACGTAAAGTACATTTAGCTCGTATATAGTTCGATAGATGGCGCCAAAGGATTGTTTAATGCTATTTGTTGTTAAATTTAAAACCTTAAAAGGTTAAATGTTCAGATGTTTTATTTTGCTTTTAGTTGTAGTATGAACAGTATTAAAAAGTCTTATGTTTTTCAAATATTTGTTGACCATGAGGAAAGCCGGTGTATTAAATTACAGTTATTGGCACAACTTAAATTATTTAGTTTGTAGATATGTTTATGGTTTAGTTTACTATTTGCATTGAGCGCACATGCGCTCTGCAGTTATTGCTTTCAATTGCCAAGCATTTGACGAGCACCCTGTATGGACTTGATGCTGGAAAGCTTGCGTTGTTTACGCGCCCAAATCTTGGGAAAGTTGTAGTAAAAATTGTATTGCTCTCATTTTTGCCGGATGTGCGACTGCTCTCAGAAACGCCATTACTCCTCTCTGCTCTGCCCCACATATTCTAAAGGTATGTGCGTATGTATGTTGAGTGTACAATGTCTATACATACACACACTCAGGCATGCATACATATTTACACACTGTTTTATCGCATTTCTCGCATCGTCTTAGATAATTTTTGTCATTTAAATTACGTTTATATTTAATAATTTTATTTTAATCTATTGCTCTCCTGAGTAGCGTCAACTATATTTTTCCCCATTTAAATGCCAAAATCAGTGCCTTTAGTTATTAAAAAACATAGCCTAACATAAATTCGCATATCAAAAACTTAAGTCAAATTATGCACTCTTGCAGTAATCTGAATGAGTTCAATAATATTTTTCTCTATTAACTCTTCTCTTCGTTTTCATGTCTCTCAGGTAAATAAATATATTAGTTGCTGCTTGTCTGACTTTAGGTCTTAACAATCCCCAGAAATGCACAAGAACAACAAGAGTAAATGTCAGGTAAAAAGCTTATTTTCTGACCAATGGCAGTGCAAAGGGATTCTGACCGCAAATGCAAATGTTTAAAGTTGAGAAAGTAACCAACACAAACCGCATTCATGCACAAAAACACACAGACACACACAAGCAAACAGCTATGCAAACTTTTGTGGTTTGTTTACTGTAAGCCCTTACTTTTTCATAACAATTATTTAGGAATTCAAGCAGCAAAGTCAAATTATGAAGCATGGACATATTTTGAATGTAACCGCTATTTAATGGCGCCATCTGTACGAAATGGCATGCAGCGCTTTAATTATAAGTGTGACCAAATTCGACATTAGCTTATTATCTATTATATTTGTAACTGCTTTTTGCTTAATTTAGAAGAAAAAAAAAAAGAGTGAAGTATTTAATTGAATGACATAAAAATATAAAATATCCTTGAATACAAAGGGACTAATAAATGTGCTCCAATTTTGTATAGTGTATAAAAATACTAAGCCCGCAAAAGGGACATAAAAATACCGCACGCTGAAGCCAAACATACCACTGCGGACGCTTCCTATTGGAATTTGCGCGGCACTCAGTCTGAGGCCGAAGCTTGTTCCTGACGCGCGTTTTGCGAGCCGCGGCGTTTAAAACGCTTTTTTCCGTTTAATTCTCCTCCACACACACATTTGGCGTCGACGGATATATACATATATGCAATATTAATCAAAAAAAAAAAAACGAAATTTATTAATAAATTTTTACGAACTTTGATTTATTTACTAAAAAGTTAATCATAAAGTGTGCAATGATAATAACTGAATAAAAGTGGGATACGTTGAAAACGCATCTATGGAAATGGGCATAGCCCAAAATAAAAACATTTTATTTCAATTTAATAAGTTTTATTTAAATCCTTAAGTTTCGTATGTGAAACCGACAATAATATCAACCAATTTACAACTAAGCCAACTACAATAACAACAAAGTGAAATTTGTGCAATAACTTAGATAATTTCTATAAGAAATAAATAAGCGAAAAATATAAAAAAAAATCAATTAATACTTATGTAGATAGTAAATAAAATTATTAAAACACAAAACAAAAAAAACAATTATACAGGCGCAGTTAAACGCCAACGAATAAAATAGAACGAAAACATAACAGAAATCTTCGCCATTTTGTAGACCAACTTACAAATACCAATACTACCATAAAAGCAGAGAGCTGACGACTCCAACACACAAAGGCAGCACATCAGCAAACACCAATACCACGAAGGGCCTGCCTGTGTGCTTGTGTGTGTGTGTGTGTGTGTGTGTATAATGGAGCCTGCATAATACGATGTGAGACCTTGAATTATAACGGAAAACAAGAAAAATATAACAAAAATAAAACAACAACAACAATTTGCCGCCAACTTGACAACAACAACTAGAAGACACCCACCAAAAAAAAAAAAAAGAAACATAAAAAAAGAAATCAGTTGGCAGATACTGATATAAAATCTAAGGCAGAGACAACGGCAGCCCACCTGATATTCAGTACCCCCCACAAACCCAACATACCCAGAAAAACACCTGCTAATCGACTATTTTGTTGTTGTCCAAGGAACACCCACGCAAGCGCAAGTCCAAGCCAAACAACAACAACAGCAATAACAACAAGAATAGCAACAATAGCATCCGTAGACGGACCCCAAAATAATTTCGTGTGGATTTTTGGTCGTTTCGTGAAACGTAAAGTGGCAACAATATTATTGGCCATGGAAACGCCGTCAGTGTGGAGAAAAACGCGTCGTCAGGGACAAACAGAAGCATCAACAACAACAACAGCAGCAGCAGCAGCAACAGCAACAATGGCAACTGCAAGCATGAGAAGAACGAGGATAACAACAACAACAACATCAACAACAACAGCAGCAGCAGCAAAAGGATTAATCAGCTCATGGTCACAGTTAGTTGTTGTTGTTGCTGTTGCAGTTCTGCTCAATTGCCTCGTCTGTCAAGGTGAGTTCAGCACACCAATAAGATATATATATATATATAAAGATGTGTGAGTGTGTGTGTGTGTATGGGTGTGTGTTTGGGTGTGAATGAACACTTTTACTCTCTTTTAATAAAAGTGAGTCGGCAAATTGAACGCATAGCTTTATTTAATTTAGATATGATTTCAGCACTTAAAGTACAAAGCAAATATATTGAAAAAACCATTACCAATCAAATAGACAAACTCAAGTCGGCTTATTTGGTATTCGCTTTTGGACAAGGTCTTAGCCACGACTTCAATTGTGGCCGAAGCACAATTGAATTTTGACAAGTGCGTGACACTACAAAATTGTATCTCAACTTAATAAAAGTATTCATTTGCACTTCACAAAACTGATGCGCAATATAACTATTAATAACTATCAAAACTATTAAATTTCAACTTAATAGTGATCGGTGTATTTTAAAATAAAAGAAGATAAAAACCCTCACTTCTCATCATCATCAATTTCATATACTCCACCTCCCAATCATTAATAACGACGCACAACAAATCCAGCTTTAGCTTGTCCGACATCTCGTCATCAATATACTCTAACCATTATCTTTGCGAGTTATTTGACTAATAACTAAATATTTAATAACTCATCTATTGCATTTTATGCTACTTAAATTATTCCATTTGTTAGTTGTTTTTTTTAATTTTATGAATATGTTACATTTTAGTAATATTTATTTTACAACGGCTGCTTCTTATAAACTTATTTCTCACATTTTCTTTAAATAAAAATATATATAAAATATAACAATAGACAAAGCTTAGATCGTGAAATCAGATCGGATTTTTATTTATTTTTTTTATCATTTGGTTGTCAATTTAATTGTATTTATAATTTATACGGATATTATTTTTATATACAAATGATAGGCTCAAGTGCAGAGCAGCGCAAAGTTAATTTAACCAAGATTAGTAGTTAAATACATGTTTATAAATAATAATAGAATCAACATTTTTTTAATAATCATTTTTGCATCTATAAATATTGCTCATATGCAAAAAGTATATTAATTATCTATAAAATAATCAAAAAAATTGTGCACTATCATTGGATTAATATACAAAAAAAGGCTACCAATGGAAATGGTTATATCAACTTGCTGTTCCGATCGGGAATATATATGCTTTGTGAGGAGACCTTAACTTGAATGCTTTAAAAACAAACCCAACAAAATTATTTTACTTTTTGCAGGGGTATAAGAAATAACTAATAATATCCATGCACGGTTTTGTTGTGATTTAAATGTGTTCATTAAATTGTGAACTATAAATGCACATAAATTTGATATATTCACACGTATATATATATATGTATATATATATATATATATATATATATATATATATAAATAGTTGTGTCTAGCAATAAGTTTAGCCAAGTGCGCTAAAATATGCCGCTAGCTGAATTAAGCCATACACCAACTATTTGAAATTGCGTGTAACTTGGCTTAATGAGCGAAACTCATCTGGCGAAACAAAGATTCATTGCGTGCTTGCATCAGTCACTTAATTAACACAATTATTTACGACAATAATTCAAAATATAATTAATTGTATATAAACAATGCTCTTACCAACCGCCAACGTTAGTTGGTCGATTAGAGTCTTGGCCTTATTCACATTTAGCATTCATGAGTACAACTTATAAATGCGAGTTTTTAAATCACAGAATAGCCATTGTTTTGCATATTACGCAAAATACATTGCTTTGTCCGCTTAATTATCATAATTAGCCTGGCCAACAGGCGAGGCGAGGCGAGGCGAGGCGAGCCGAAGCGATGGGAGAATGGTTTTTGGTTCATTGAACTGTTAACACCGACGCTTCTCTCACGCAATTGGTCAGCTGCAAGGAACGAAAAATACAGAATTTATAATAAAAAACAAACTGTTTTACACAGGTAGCTTTTTAACTTTATCAGGTATTTTGAAACGCATTAAATTAGAGCTTTACGATTGCATTAGGCTTAAATGCATATTCAGTTATCTGCTTGAATTTGAATAATCAATTATGCAAATCGTCAGCTTATATTGAATACAATTGGAATATTTCACAGTAACGTTCAAATAAATTTGTTTACAAAAAATCCAATCTTTTGTAAATCTTTCGAAAAAAAGTAACAAATTATATTTATCACATTCAAATTATTATAACAACTTTGATTTTTTGGTCAATAAATCATGTTTTATTGCATAATTGCAACTGTTTTTAATAATTATTGAGAAATGCTTGGCTGAAAAATGTAGCTTTTTTTAGTTTAGTTTCTTAGCTCTAAAGTTTTTTGAGTAAATTGAGATCTTTCTTTAAATTCTAAATTTTGTAATATTTTCACATAATGAGCAGCATTTAATCGAGGATTTTTTTTGTTAGCCAGTGTTGACGTTTTTGGAGATATATTTGCGCTGCTAATAAGATTTATGGACAGGAATCATTCTTCGCATTCGTATTAGAGTTCGTATTAATGCTAAACACTGCGATAAGAAATTAGAAAGGCCAATGAACCGCAGCAAACTAAATCATTCATATCGCCGCTTCTGACGTGCTGGGAGTGTAAATGCCTGGCATTATTAAGCGTACTGCCAAAAAAAAAAAGAAACGAATGGTGTAATGTGGAAACCGGTTGACGCTGACTTCTCATACTTGGACAACAGTTCCCATACACACACACACACACAAACACACACACACACCTTCTGCAGACTTGGCCTAAAAGTTACACATCAAGAGCTGGCTGCGAGTGGAGCAAACAGAAAAACATAAATGACTCGGCAGCCCACATGCCGGTTACGTAACACAAGACTTTTGAGAGAGAAAAATATAAAACGAAAAAAAAAGGCCAACTACATAAAAAACTCAAACTATTAAAAAACGAAATGCACAAGCGCAGTCGTTGTTGCGGTTGCTGGTGTTGCAGTTGCAGTTGTTGTTGTTGCAGTTGTTGTTGTTGCAGTTGTTGTTGTTGCTGTTGTTGTTGGTTTTGTAGTTGTCGTCGTTGAACTCAATTCCATTGGCAAGCAGCCGCTCGTCTTGGTGGCTAATTAACATGCCACAAATATGAGTGGCAAATATCGACAAAAAGCAAGTAGTTGAGAGACATCTGCTAGAGGATACCCAGAAACCAAGTGATTATCCATCAGTAGTCGAAGTTCTTGCAGATGTGAAAGACTCTTTTTAAACAGTTTCTCGAAGACAAACAATTCCCGTGGTAACTATACAAAGTATCCTCATGCTTCCCCATCTTTATCCCTGCTCAATGCTCCTCTAAAAGAAAAAATATATAATTGGAAATATGTTTACCATATTTAATTGTAATCTGTTTACTTAACACAAACACTTAAAATCCATTATATTTTAGACTTATATAAATAGATAAGTAATCATAATCGACCAAAGTGAAGTAACATTTGCAAGGGTATCAAAATTACGAATGCATTCGAAATTGAGCTCAGTCCAAAATAACACAATGCGTGTTGTGTTTATTAAATGACAGTATTGAGCAGGTTTGACAATTGATGTTATAAATGGATTGTCTTGAATATTAAAAATATTGTTGTCATCCTTGAATTGTTTAATTGAAAATTCACTTTCAAATCGAAGTTACGTTAGCAAGCTGCAACTATTGTGCAATGTGTCTGTTTGTTAATTGTGAACTATACATAAAATATTGAAGTTGATTTTAAAATGTAGACACACTACTTCAATATTGAATATCAATTTAAAAAAACTCCATTTACATATAAAGTAAAGTTTTATTTGCGTAAGCTAAGTAAAGATTGTAAATTCGGCTTATTTGCTTTAAATTTTCCATTTGTTATTACAATTTTACAATGGTTGTTTGGTAATTTGTTAGTTTTTGTTTGTGTGATAAGCCTCGTAGCCGATGAAGTTAGCAATAAATTATAGTATATTTTTTTTCGAATAGACTGCATATCTTTAGGCTGGGAGCAAAAATGAATTTTACTCTGTTTGACTACTTTGACTGAGTGCAGTACAATAAAGAAAAAACTAGCTACAAAACTTTTACAGCTTTTAAATTCGCTGTAACTATAGTTAAATAATTTTTATTAATTTCATGTCAAACAAATAAATTGAACCATTTCAATGCTAATTGGCTAACTCAAGTTAGGCTGAGACTGCAGCAGTTTTGCTTATCATTTTCAAGCTATGACATCTACTAGCATAAATAGCTAATATTTGATTGCTTTTCAATTGGCTGCGATGGTCTGCTGGTTGAAGTGCAGACTGATGGTGCTAACATGATTTTGGGATATGGCCAAGCTTTGATAGTGAATTGGAGACAAGTGTGCTGACAAGCTTATCGCGTATTTGCAGTCAACAGAGTTTGGCAAACGATGGTCGTTAAACTAAGCCAACAAGCTTCCAAGCAGTTTGCAATTTAATCTAATTCGCACCAGAAACGCACAGCAGGAGTCAAAGCGAGCAAGTGCAAGAGAGAGATAGAGAGAGAGAGAGAGAAAGAGAGAGAGAGAGAGAGAGAGAGAGAGAAAAAGTGAGGGAGTGGATCACTTTTCACGTGTGTAGTTCTAATGCCACGCAGATTGTCGAGCAATTTGCAGAGATTAAATTAGCTGAAGCGTGCGCTTCCCAGGCAAGAAGCAATCCCTGCCGTATTATTCGCGTTGTTGTTGTTATTGTTGTTGTTGTTGTTCTTGTGCCTGTTGTTGTTACGACTGTGTTGCTGGCCGTAAAGGCTCCATGCCACTAGCTGTGGTTGCATACAGAGAAACCACCACCAAACGATGCTGCTGCGGCAGCATGCGGAACTGAGATGGCAATGTCTGCGCAACATTTTGTGTGGGTGTCAATGCGCCACGCCCCTGCCCTCAGACTCACTTGTGCCCGGCTCAGCTGTTGCCCCACTACTCCTCCCCACCCCACCCCCTGAATGATATTACCGCGCTAAATTCCTAATCTGTACTCTGTACACTGTGCGATACACGAATTGTGGATAGCTTTCCAGCTCCCTCCCCCTCGCAGCCAACTGCTGCTGCGAACCCCGTCGACCACATGGAAACTTTGTGTACATATTTGAGTTTCATTTCGTTTGTGGTTTGGTTTTTTTTTTGTTTTGGGTTTTTTTTTGGGCAACATGAAGTCATAAAATTGAAATAAATATAAATGCGCACAGCGAGCTGGGCTCACTTCCCGCTGAGCGGTAACGCCCCCTTCTCTGGAACAAGTGGGGGGACGGGCGCCTTAGAGTAGCGTGTCGCTTACAAATCTTCCAGGATTGTTGGCTTACTAAGCAACAATTGAAGACAAAAGACCCGAATGTACAAATTTATTTTCTTTGGGGTGTCAAAGATTAAATACTGTTGTCGAAAATTAAATCTCTTATATTTTTCATATTTGATTTCCGAAACCTTTATAATTTAATACGGACAGATGCAATTAAGCAAACTGAAGAATCATTAAAGCAGTATATTTTTTTATAGACAAAACGAATACGTTTTATGTTTTTGTTGTGGCAGGTAAATGATCCAAGTCTGCTTTTACAGACTTTTATATGGTAATTGTAGATCGACGTCAAACTCTTTTGATTTTAAAATCATTTTATTTATATTTATTAATATATCTATATGGAAATAAATATTGTACTCTGGAAAACTAGTTCATACAGAAAACAAAAATTTTAACTCGGTTTCTTTTTAGGAAACACTCAGAAAAGTTTCTTTGAAAGAATATTTAAAAGTCTTTACTAACATAATTTGTAGATGATTTAAGAAAATTAGAACAAAAAAATTTCCACTCTGCAGTATTATTCGGGAGGCATATCACATTAAATTCGAAAAATGTGAAAGTATCTGCGTGAATTCTTTTTTTTTTTGAAGATTTTTTTATCTGATAACACTGCAAGATTAAAGAAAGATTTAGTTAAAGAAACAATTAACCTCAATACGATAAGTAAATAGATGTAATACACTGAAGATTATATTTAGCAACAACCGCTGCAGCATTTATAACCTTTTCTTATATAATCCTGGCCCTATGCAGTCCTCGAGCTAATTGCAATAAATGCCTCAAAAATATACTGTCCAATTTCTACCTGAACTAGAGAGTTGCCTACATTCCGGGGCTCTCTAGATATTTTCTGCTTGTAATTCGCAACTGGTTCTAGCACTGTGGGTACTGTAGTCCTGTTGCTGAGCTGAGAAAAGCATACTTACCTGGCGTAGAGGTTAACCGTGATCACTAAGGCGGTTCCTCCGGAGTGAGGCTCGGTCATTGCACTTCGGCTGAGTTGACCTCTGCGATTATTCCTAATGTGAATAACTCGTGCGTGTAATTTTTGGTAGCCGGGAATGGCGTTCGCGCCGTCCCGACCTTATATAATACATCTGATTTAACTAAAATAAAGTAGTCATCAAATGCACTATTTACTATATTAAAACCAATTTTTGGTACATTCTCTTGAACCATATCGTTCTTTGCTGGCAGCATAGTAGAATTTGTGTTGTGCTGTGCCCAGCACAAATTATGCTGACATTGTTTTTGGTGCTATTACTAAATTACAAATCTGTAGTATTATTTGAGAGGCATATTATATTGAATTGAAAAAATTGTAATAAGAGGGTTGAAAGTATCTGTCTAAATTCTTTCCTTTTGTCTGCAGATTTATTTATCAGAAAATACTGCAACCAGATTTTATGAAAGATTAAAGAAGATTTAATTAAAGAGAAAGTAAATCTTAATATGATTATGATTAATTTTTTTTTTTAGCTAAATTAATAATATTCTTTTAACTAAGCAAAATGTTAACCATAATACCAATATTGTTGAAAAATATAATATCAAGTGTAGATTATTAAATCGTTTACCAGAAGCTATCTGTGCCTAAAACAAATATGCTCTTATAATAATTAACGAGAACTGAAAGTTCTGCGAGTGAAAATGATTGTTGCTCTAAGTGAAGCGAAATGGCAATTCAAATAAATGTTTAAATGCCTTTCAGCAATCAGCCGTGGCAACAGTGGAGTTACCCCATTCATCGATCAATGGCACCGAAAAGATGCTGCCACTAATCCAGCCCAACACAACCCGACCGATTCCATTTGATTGTATTCATTAGCCGCTTTTCCTTTAGCCTTTTTTTGTGTGCGCGAGTCCAGCCTTTTTTCCCGCGTTTTTCCATTTATTTATCATCATTTATTTTAGCGTTGTCGCTTCTCTTTGGCAAGTCTTAAGGTCCGTGCCCCCTCGAGCGAAGTCAAAGAAATCCGAAAATTGTCGCTGTCAGATTACGGTGCAATATTGCTTCCAGTTGCCGTATCCTGCTGCCTTTCCGCCCAAAAATTCATACCATTGTCGACCCCCTTTTTATTTTTTTTGTTTGGCTTTGACACAAGCAACAATTTACTCGGTTTCAGGTTAAAGTCATATCGTTAGCATTAACGCTTTTTGATTTTTATTGAGTCAGCTAAATTTTATTCGATTTGCCATCCATACACATACACAAAACACACGCACACACACACATACACACACACATAGACGCATACAGCACGCATCCCTCGTGATATAAGGGAGTATGCAGCATAGACAACAACATTCCTGGGGGAGGAATATTTTCGAGCTTTAATGATGTTGGGCGACCGACCAACCAATGAACCCGCCGGCTTCCCAGGCATTTGGACTCTGTGGTGCGGGGCAACCTGCTTGCCGAGAGTCTATTTGGGGAAGTAAATGAAAATTTGATTTGGAATTTCGTGCGTTGTGTGTGCGACGTGCATGCGGAACCAGAACAAGAACCAGAACCAGAACCCCCTGTTGACGATAATGTTGATGACGACGTCAAAGTCGAAGATGGGCATGTGATAAAATAAATTACGGGCAGATTAGTGCGAATTTAATTATCATTTGTTCCTTTGATGTCGACGACGAGTAAATAAATAGAATAAATACCAAGCACTGACGATTATATCAAGCAGTAACCGCTGCGGCATTTATAACCTTATTATCCTGGCCCTATTCTGCCTACGAGCTAATTGCAATAAACTCCTGTGAAAATTCTACCTGAACTGCCGTGTTACCTAAATTCAGGGGTTCTGCAGACACTTTCTATTTATAATTCACAACTGGTTCTAACAGTGTGGATATGGTAAGCCAGTTGCTGAGCTGAGAAAAGCATACTTACCTGGCGTAGAGGTTAACCGTGATCACTAAGGCGGTTCCTCCGGAGTGAGGCTCGGTCATTGCACTTCGGCTGAGTTGACCTCTGCGATTATTCCTAATGTGAATAACTCGTGCGTGTAATTTTTGGTAGCCGGGAATGGCGTTCGCGCCGTCCCGACCTTATATAATAAATCTGACTCAACTAAAACAAAATAGTCATCAAATGCACTATTTACTGTATTCATAATTTTTTTTGTATATAGTCTTCAGCCACATCTTTTCCTAGCAGCAGTGTTGCTTTTGTGTTGTGCACAAATGATGCTGAAATTGTATTTAGGGCTTCAAATCCGCTTAATTTTCGTGAAATTTCTGTTGGTTGTCAGTGGTTACGGCTTTTAGGTTGCTCTCCCTTTCCTCTCTGTTGTAGCTATTGCCCCTGACTCGACTCGTCGTCGTCCTTTTGATGATTACTACAACCAGACGAGAATAACTTTTGTGCAACCGTGGTGGATAGAGGGATGCGCATGGATTTGTGTATGATGCGCGAAACTGTCAACCCTTTGAGAGAGTAGCGCCTTTGAATACTAGTTTCCAGGCACAAAGACCAGGATTGATGGTGCGTGTGCAGCAGGAGCAGCAGTCCTTTCAATAGTGGTGCTTGCTGATGATACCCATGGTTACCAGTTAATTTATAGAGCTTATGCTGTCTGCAAAAATGTAAATGTTTAAGGCTATTGCTATAGATACCAGTTGCAGTGCTCCCAGCATTCAGGACTAACTGCGCTTAAGCATGATTAGCTTTTGGCAATAAAAGAGCTAACAAAAAAAAAGGAGAAAACCCCATCCCCTGTTGAATGTTGTTGCTTTGCTTTAAATTTCATTTGAAATGTGGGTCACAACACCGTCGCCGCCTCAATCGGGATGGCCAAATAAAAAGCCATTCCTTGCCTGACAACAACATCTTTATCTGCCGCGGCAAACCTTATCGCACTCAATGAAGAGAAATATCGACAGGCAGCCGCAGTCAAGCACTCAGCCAGTGGGGCAGAAAGATAGACATGTCCATTGGACTATTATTTGCTTGGCAAGCAAGCCAGGCAACTGTCTCGCCTCCTGTCACCACTGTCAATGGCCCATCCGTTCGCAACAGCCACCAAAACATTATTAACAACAACAACAACTACAACAAGAGAACAGCCTTAGGCTCAGTTGCCAGCTCTTTATGAGCATTTCATCGGGCATCGGCAACATCCACGTTCACATCCACATCCACATCAGCGTCAACGTGCTCGTCATCACTTTGTATATATATCCTCGAGCACGTATATTTCATGGAGACACGTGCTGCATGTTTGCGGACCGGTCCAAATCTTCAGAGATTAATGCACGCATTAGTAGATTTAATGCATATTACGTTGAGCGCACGTCCTTGTGCCGCCCTCCCTCCTCCATCCTCCATCCTCCCTGTCTCTGCCCTACGCTTCTATTGATATTTGTATTGGTGTTGCTATTGGCGTCGCCTTGGCTGCCATCATTGCCTTTGTCGCCGATACAATTGAGACATTCTGGGGAATACCCGGGCATCATTTGTTCAGCTACCCCTGTGTGCCCGTAATAAAGTGGCATGAGTGACCGTGCCGCAACATGCTGCAACTACAAGTTGCTAACGAGCCAAAAAAACATACGCACTGAAATTGTAATTTATTTATTTTGCTGAACTCAAATTTGCTTTATCAATTATTATTCTACTTAATTAATACTTAATATTTAATTAAAATGGCCTACATAAATATTTATTTGAATGTCTTCGAAAATTTCATATTTTATATTTGAATCAATCAATTTACGAATAGTATTTAAATAAAATTCAAATTAATTTGGATATGGAAATATTTAAAAATCTGTAAATTCGTCTGTCGTTTTTTCTAAGATTATTTCTGGCTGCAGTTCTGGCAAAAAGCAACCAAAGCAAAAGTTTTCTGACTGTCCAAAATAAAAAATATGACAGCTTTTTGAGTCATTTAGAAGTCAACTACAAATTAGCTTTGCTTTCCGCCATTGAGCTCAGATTGCTTGCATGCAGCTCCAAATGTTTGGTTAGATATTTCCCCGGGCATGTGTTCACTCTCTCTTCAATTTAGCATCAAATTTCAATATATTTCATGGTTTTCAATCAATTTCATGGCAAAGTCACAGCGGGGTAGCAACAACTCCCCAAGGACCTGTCAAGAGTATTGCAAACAGAGTTGAAAGCTGCCAAGTCCATCATCATCATTTCTTTAATCATTATCATAATCATTATTATCATAATCATCAACGTCAGCATAATATGCATACCCATCCTCAGAAGCAGTCATCATTATTCAAATCAAATGCTAGCCAGTCGAGGTAAAAATCGTGGAGTCCTGGGAACCAAATTGTACAGCTCTCTCAGATTGAAACTCAAAACTTTATGCATCATGCACATCTTGTGTGACAAAGTTTTTTGGGCGAAGCGGATTAATTTGTAAGGCCGCCAACGCTTTTTGCTTTTGGCCAGCATATTTCTAGAGTCTTTGGATTATGAATGCGGCAACTGCAGTTGTATTCCCTTTGATGGTTGCAACATGAAACTTAATTCGTGGGTCTTGCCAAAGTTTTAGATGAATTAAAATGCTCTTTCTAACTCCAGTCTATGTCTTCTTCTTTCTCTCCTTTCAGCTGCTGGACGTGCCCCGCCGGAGCCCTATTTCGGCCGCTACATTGGACAGTTTACGAACTTTGCGCATGGCATCAAGGTGGGCAAACTCATTGGATTCACTGCTGGTCATCCAAAAAAAATGGGGAAAAAAACTTTAAAATTTTAAACTATTCTAGGGTTCCATCTATGCGGTGGATGAGTCAACGCTGTTTGTTAAATCCTTTGCCTACGACGGCACCGGACCGGATGCCTTCTTCTGGGTGGGCAAAACGGCGCGACCATCGCCCGATGGCTATATTATACCCTATCCGGAGGAATATAAAGGACCGTATGTATCACGACTATAACTACTCCAAATTCTATATTACATATATATTGCTTGGATTTCTTGGGCGGCATTTTTGGTTGCCGGCTACTCGAGCGCAACGGCCCATTTCCTTACAACCGAAGTGTTCATGTGTGTGTGTGTGTGTGTCTGGGTGTGTGTGTGTGTTTGGGTGTGCGTGCGTGCCATGTATCCTTGCAGATTTTACGTTACGCACGCTTGACAATGAAACCACTTTTAAAAATTAAAAAACATTTTTCATCTTGGCTGCCATTTGCGAAGTCGCCTTCGTTCCGTTCGTTTAATGCTTTATTGTTGTTGTTGTTGTTGTTGTTGTTGTTGTTGCTGTTGTCGCTTCGTTGCCTCCTAATGCGAAAAACTCATTTATTTCTTTACGTTAGATCTGCGGTCATACGTATATATTGTGTGGCTCTGTATGTGTGTGTGTGTGTGTGTAAAGCAAAGCAGGCGTCGGTGGCAAAACAGCCCACAAACAACAGCAAACAATAAAAGCCACAGCGGCATGTGTACAACAGAGAACGAGAGAGAGTGAGAGAGAGAGAGAGAGAGAGAGAGAGAGAGAACGAGAGAGAGTGAGAGAGAGAGAGAGAGATGGCTGAATTTGCAGCCACATTCTAGTTGTATTTACTTTAAGTCGCCAGCAGCACAAGGTTAAGTCGCACTACTCTGAATTTTATTTACCTTGCTTTCTTGCCAACTAGCAGCTTGGTCTCCTCCTGCTGCTCCTGCTCCTGCTCCTCATCCTCCTCATCGTTTTACACCTGAACCTGCCACTGCCTCCTATTCAGCTGCGTCCACACATGACGGCCACTTGAGCATACTAAGCCAGCTGCTAGCGTCGCGTCTCGACGCGTTGCATGCAACACACACAATTTGACGTCATTTGACTGATTAGGCATTAGGCATTCAATTGCAACTCGCAACGCATTTTAATCCTCATCCTTATCCTTATCCTTATCATTTTCATGATCATTGTCATTAAGCCAAGCCGCATTGTGAGCCGCTAATCGCCAGCCAAGGTTAAACTAGAGTGCCACATTCAGAGTGCCACAGCCACGGCCACATCTCACTGACATTTTCTCATGTCTCTGAGATATGTTTAAGACCTGTCGAGATTCGTGTTCCCCATTGAATCTTTTTGAATGACTGCTCAGTGGAAAAATGTCACGTTTAGCTACCAAAATAACATATGCAAAAAATCCTTTTAAAAAAAGTGTTTTTTTTCAGGTGTAAGGAGTGTTTTTCTGATATATTTGCTGAAGAGACAAACTTACAACAAAATTTTCAAACTGTCAACAGTGGAATATTTAAATATCTAGATTCGAAGGAAACAATCGGTGGATTTTATTTTATTTTTGCTCATTGTAGTAATTTACATTTGTTTTTAAGACAAAATTTCCAAAAAAAAAAGAGTTTTAATCTGACAAATACTTTTTATGGAAACTCATTAAAAGTATAATTATTTTTTTTTATAATACTGTTTTAATCTGCACTGCTGGACTCGCAATTATGATTCTGCTAACCGAAGGTTAACTATCCAACAATTATTATATTTGTTGAAAAATACCTAACTAGCTCCTTTTTTTTAATTACTTAAGATATGTTTATTAATCGTTTCAAAAGTGTTTAATTAATTAAACTTTGTTTGAAGTGTGTTATCGATATTCACGATTTTACAGTTCACTGAAATGTGAGCATCTCGTAGAAATAAATTATTTAAATATACAAAATAAAGTTACAAAATCACACCAAAAGCAAAAAGACAATAAATCAACAACATTTCAAATGTTGTGGTTTTTTTTTTTAAACTGGATTCAAATAAGTTTCAAGTTCGCTGCACGCTCAAGTTTAGATTGTATCCAAAAATGCTTCTTTTTTTTTGACGGCCTTTGAAATGCTTTTCCGATACGTTTTATGCATGCTTTTTTCCCTTGCCCCGCGTGCACTTGCCACGCGGTTTCTCGCTTGAAAAAACCTTTGCGAAAGTTGATGTTGATGTTGCTGCCTGATGACGTGTACATGTTGGAGTACACACAAACATATTTTTATATATACATATACGTATGACAAGCTATGCCAGTTGAAAATGGATATAAAGCACCCGCACCACACACCCCACACCCCCACACCGCACACCGCACACCCTTTATCCCAGTCCATTGCCAGCTTCATATTGTAATCGACTTTAATGCGTTTCATTGTTGATGCCACGTGCCAAGCTTTATTAGTTCAATGTATAACACTGCCATGCCTCATCCTCATAGTGTATGTGTGTGTGTGTGTGTGTGTGTGAGTGCCTGAATATAAATTTGGGGTGGCAGAATGGAGTCGGTGCCCGGAACGAGAAGCGTCGTAGTGGCGCTTGCACGCTTTTACGCTTTCAGACACACACACACACAGACACAGGCACACACATTACCCATGCCACAACAAGCCGCATGCGAGATGCACCTTCTTTTGGGTTGGCGTGTTGACGGTTTGGCAGGTGGGCCCAAATGATTCCTGATATTATGTGGCATTGCGGGCTAAGTGCTAACCAACGCCAACATTTGGCCAAACTAATTGAGCGCATTTATTGTGTCTAATAATTGTGATGCTTATTTTAGCCCGATTTTTGTCTAGATATATAAAGTGCATTTACATTTTGAGGCAACACTAATTGATAAATGCACATGATTGACAAAACTTGGCTGGAAGCCTGTGCCTGTGCCTGTGCCATCAGGCTTTTGTAATGGCAGCTGACAGCGTTAGTGACTTGAGCGTTGAGCGTTGAGCGCCCGTCAATCAGCTTTAATTATATATATAAAACACAGCATTTAGTTGAAGGGCTGCTGACGTCGCTGCTAACGTCGCTGCTGCATCGTTGCTGGCATCGCTGCTGACATCGCTGCTGGCATCGCTGCTGGCATCGCTGCTGGCGTCGCTGTTCACTTCTTTTTACGTTCACGCTCGCTTTGTTCCACTGTGTGGGGTGTGTGTGTGTGTGTGTGTGTGTGTGTGTGTGTCACAATGGATGCATCGAGCATAAGTAATTAAATTAGAATTTTTTGAGAAGCATGAAAGCGGCAGCAACGCTGCGCTGATTAACGCCCCATTGCCATGACGATGATGTCCCGTTGTCCCGTTGTCCCGTTGCCCCGTTAGCCTGTTGTCTGTTGCTCATTTGCATTTCCAGCAACGGTTTACAATGCACAAAAAGCCACCTACACCAACCCATCCACCCCCCCAACTCAATGCTGTTGCTGATACTGATTTATGCTGATCTCATTAAAATGTGTTGCATGCAAAGTGGCAAAACGAAGTTTTTTTTTCCCCCCCTCCCCCAGTTTAGTTTAGCATGCCCATTGTCAAGTGAGTTAATGAGTGAGCAGGCGGCAGCCATCCAATCTCACAGCCCATCATCATTCATTGTGTTCGTGTTAATCAACGCTGACAACGCAGCCGCAACAGGCGAAAAGCCTTTTTGCTTCTGCTGCTGCTGCTGCCGCTTCTGCTGCTGCTGCTGCTGCCAGCCTTTAACTCAATTAAGCGACAAAAACAAGAAAATGTTCAGCGGCGACAGCAAACACAATGAGTGGCAGATGCCTCAAGTAGTTGCGCCTGTTGCTGGCACTTTTTCGGTTTGCGTTTTCAAAAAGTCTAAATTCCCGCAGATATCCTGCAGGCCTGTTAGATTAAAGTGTTTAATGCACAGAATTCTCAGGCTGAATCACATTTTATGAGTCTCATTTCAACAGGAAAATATCAATGTTCATATGAAGATTCGCATCAAAGTTGTATTTTTGTTGTCAATTTTAATTTTTGCATAATAAAATACATTTTTAAAAATCTTTTTTTTAATGAGATTCTTAATTTTGACAACCGTTTTGACTGGTTTCCAAGCTGTGTTGTCCATCTGTCTAACATAATTTTCTCTCCGTCAGTAAGAAACAGAAATATGAATATTACTTTATTTATACGCTTATAACTTTTAAACTTAATAATAACGTTTTGCCAACTAATTAAGTTAAATATATGTTAAATATATCAGGGTCACAACTCAGGAGATTTTCACTTTTGGTATAATAAAAATAATAAATAATATTTAAGAGCATTTTCACAAGTTCTAAAATAAAATAAAAATCTAAAAGACCCCCAAAATAAGATACAGGGTATACTCTTAGAGAATAATATTTCCCCTTGCTGCGTGACTAATGCAGCATGCTTCAAAGCCCACCCTCAAATTTATAATATTTTATATTTTCATATAAATTTAATTGAGTGGTCGTTGTCCGGGACTCATCTGGCGCTGCTGGTGACGACTTAAATGGGGCGCAAAAATTAAATATTCATTATATATTTTTGGAAAATACTTGGCTATGCACCAGCACATATGTATATATAAAGAGATGTTTATATAAATATATATTTATTTTTTTGTGGGTTGATTGAGCTTTACTCTGTTTCTGTCATTTGTTGCTTGGCGCTTGTGTTATTTCTCTGCTGAGTTGGCTCGTTTCTGAGCCAGGCGCAATTGTTGTGCGCTTTTGCGAGGCAAGCAAATCTCAAAATGCCAGTCAGCTAGCAAAAAAAAAAAGAAACGCATTGAGCTAAAAATTGATAGACTAACGCAACAAGTTGTTTGAGCCTTGTTCTTGTTGTTGTTGTACTTGTTGTTGTTGTCATATTCAACGGAAATTGTGCACGCAGCCAAGTCAATAACTGGCAATGGTGATTGACACACTGAACTTTGGCACTGTTGTTCTGTTGCTGGGACTTTGGTTTCTGATTTTGGGTTTGTCTATTTGCTGCAGGCCAGTAGACAAACAAACAAGAAGAGGACAGCAAACTGGCCAGGCTTTCAAACTAATTGGGAGGAAGACTGTGTGTGTGTGTGTGTGTCTATGTGCTTGTCTGTATAAACAACAAAAACAAACAACAATAAGAAAATCGATAGATGCTTATGGATTTGTGTGCTGAGTGCATCAATGTATCTGAATCTCAAGCCCGTACACAGCAAGCAGCAGGCAGCAGAAGCTCATCAAATCAAATATAACACAAAATATATATATACAAACGTATTTGCAATGTGAAAACCGAACTCAAAGGCAAACAACTGAGCTGAGTGGGTGAGAAAGTGAAGGAGGACATCGACTGACAGCCTGACGAAATCAAAATGAATGTATCTCACAGATACATTTACAGAGACAGGCAGAGATACAGATTCGTTCTGTGCTGCTGTGTTGACACAGAAGCATTCAATTTTGGAAGCAGAAGCATATTTTGGTCTTATTAAAGGTCAACCTGCAAAACTCGTACGCTTATTTCTTAAGGGTGTAAATTAAGTGCTTAGCCATGTCCAATGTCTAATGTTGCTTGTGGCCTGACAGACACTTGTTACTCAACAGTCAGTTCTGCTTGACATACACACCACACACACACCACACACACACACCACACTCACACACATCCCTTAACAATGTACTAAACCAAAAACACCCTCATGTTCCTTTGCGAGTTGGCGAATGCTGATTATTTTCATATACTTTGCCTTCTGATTATCATCGGGGAACTGAATGTCTCTTGGGATTGACATTCGCGTACTCCGATCGCAAGATTTTTTTTTATGATTATTGAAAGAGTTTAAGCACTGTGAAAATCCTTTCCCGATTGTACCCACAATACTTTGGTTAATCAACTGAAGTACAAATTTTGACAAAAAGCTTCTTTTGTATAGCAAATATATATAGTTGGACAAATAGATTTGGCAAAAGAGATATTATTTTCTTTTCACTTGAACTTGCATAGCTTCATTTAATTAAGCGTTTAGAAAATAAAAATTTTTAAGTTGGAATCCTTTTTGAATACCCTTTGTAAACATTTATGCAAACTTTTGCATAAAACTTTTGGGTTGCAATTTTAAGAGCTTTTTTTAATTTCCTTATTACAAAATGTAACATCAGAAGCGTAAATTGACTTAACAACAGACATACATATATATATATATATATATAAACTCAATCACAATTGCATTCATGCATGAAATTAAGAAATTAAATTCTCAGCAATGAGAAAAACTCACAATCATAAGATAATTTACTTTTAGCATGTTGATTTATACTATTTTATACATATCTGTGTAAAATTATCTCAAACAAAATATTTACATAAGCAAGCCGATTATTTTATTCATGGATGAAAAAAAATTATCTCGAAAATTTGCAATAATTATTGCTACTTAAAATAAAAACAATAAACAGTTTAAGTATTAAGTATGCAATTCGAAATATTTTTATATAAAACTTCTATTATAATTGGTGCATTTTAAAGCGATTATGAATATAAATAAATTTGCATTTTATTTTCACTAATGAGCATCACATTCAGATATTCCACAACTGTCAAAGCGTAAAAAACTGTGCACATGAATAGCAACGCTGCACACAAATGCTCATTGTTATGTACAAAATACATACATACTGATGTAATAATGTACTAGATACAAGCACGCTTATGAGGATGTAGGGGGTGGGGAAGGGGAGTAGGGGGATGTGTGACATGCCACGCATCGTTGCATTAGCAATAAATCTTCGTCAGCGCCAACGAAAATTATGCAAGCGCATAAAAAGGGAATAAGAAATGCTTCATGTGATTGCGACTGAAACATAATGCTACTAAATCAAATTAACACAGACAACTAAAGAAAAAAAAAAATAGATAATACAAATCAGTTAATAGTCAAAACTTGTGAAAAATACTTGCATAATTTATAATTTATTTTATTATTATATAATTTAATTTATAATAAATTATAATGAAACATTATAATTTAATTTATAATGAAACATCAAAATGTTTCTAGAAGTTGAAAAGAAACTTTCTACCCAATTTTTTTTGCATTTTATTAATGCGATTTTAGTCTTGCAAATAATATCGCTTCAGATTATAAAACCTATCATTTCACTTGAAACACTGCATTTAACTAAATTTAATTTACAGTAGATTTTTATGTATATAAAAATAGCAAATTCGATGCAGCTATTAAAGTTGCCCAAAAACTGTCGTGTTAATTTTTAAAATGTTTTAAATTGTTTTAAAATTCTACTTCAAAATAATATTTTTAGCAAATGTGTGTTACTTATTAAAATGACAAGCATGAATTGGCCAAGTTAACATAGAATCCATGGTTGAATCTGTGTCATCTTCCGGCTGCTTAAACTTTAATTTTAATGACACTGCAGCTACAAGAGCTCGTCAATATTGACAGTGCAAATTGGAGGCGTGCTCTGTTGACCAGTGCTCTGTTGGATCGAAGTTGGGCCTGGGGGCAAAGGGACTCGACGACCTTCTGTCCGACAGGGACACAGGAGCAGCAGCGGGATTTTTAATAAGCGCACACTGTATAGACATAGATACTCAAGGATAAAATGGGAAGGGATAGGATGGGATGGGATGGGATGGGATGGATGCAGTTCTTGGGATTTTTAAGGACTTAAATGCTGCATAAGGCACACAGAGCACACCCACACAATTTAAACTATCTATAATGTTTTCTCTTGTCATGTCTCCCGCAGTGATCCGCCCATTCTGCAGGCGCACAACAATACGGACATCATACTGCGCTTACCCATGGGCAAAAGGATTAAGGACATTCGATGGCTGTCGGTGTGGTGCAGACGCTTTACGGTAAGTCTTTCCATTTTGATGCTGCTACTGCTACTGCTGCCTCTGCTCCTGCTACCTCTGCTCTCGAGCTGCCTCTGCTGATTTTCTTGGTTGCTCAAAGCGGCACGCGCCATTCCAAACAGATTTATGTGTGTATTTAGTGAAGACCAAAACCATTTTGTAATTACATTTTTGTAATTTAACTGCACTTGGGCTAAAGTTTTTTTTTCAGCATTATGCGATTTTATGGAAAATTGAAAGATTTTTTAATTTATTTTTGGCTTGGATGTGGGTCAGTTTTGTCAAGACAAGTCGACGCAAAGTTTGTTTTCATTAGACTTGGCATATTTTTTTTTTTTTTTAGATTTTTAATTACATTTCTACATAGACAAATGCGCATCGGAGAGCTCCACAGCAGCCGGACCGCACTCCATTTCAAGGAGAGCTGAGCTCCGCCAGCTTTGGAGTACATACACATAAAACTAAACTCCGCCTGCGACGCGCGGTACACGTTGAAAATTACTTTGAAAATTAAATGCATTTACTCTTTGCAAGAATTTAACTGCAAAAATGTTATCACAACTCTCCCAGCGAACATTATGCTATAAAAGGGGGGAGAGTTGTGGGGGTTTTGGTGTAGGGCTTGAAGGGGGCGTTGGGTGGAGCTGTGGCTGCCAAAGATGGCCGCCATAGTAAAATAAATTACAGCAGACATTTTTGATTAACTCAAGTGGTTGCTTATACACACACACTCGCACACACACACTCACACACACACACTCACACTCACACACACACACACACTCACACACACACACACACACACATATAAATACACAAACACAAGCGAAAACACGCACTCTCCCCTCCCACACACACACAGTGAAGAATTATACAGGGTGTCGAGCTGTTACTGTTACATTTGCAGTGTGTGTGTAGGTGTGTGTGTGCGTGTTTGGGTGTGTTTGTGTTACGCACGCTCTCTGTTTCTCCGCTTCCATTGACTGACAGCCAAAAAATATCTTGGGGGCTGACACACACACACAAACAAACATACACAAACACACACACACACACTAGCACAAGCAGTCCAGATTGGGGGTATGTTTGTGTGTGTGTGTTGTTTTATGGAGTTCTGCGCGCGCATGCCTTTTTTTTGGGGGGGGCCTCACAGTCCCGTTAGCCTGCACGTATACATAAGACTCCTATATACAAATGTTTTGGTATACAACAAAGGTGAGAAGCACGCCAAAAAGTATTTCGATCTGCCAAATACACTATTTATTTAAAAATATTGAAATTTACCTATTTTAGTTAATATTATTATTCTTGTTATAGTTTAAAATAATATTTATTTATATTTCTATTAAATTGCATTCTTTATATTGTTTCAATTACGCTTTATTTAATTGCAGGTCGATTTTGGCGAGGTCTTCATTCCACCTGGCATAGATGTGCCCAAGCCGCGTGTGTTGCCAGAATTTCGACGATTGGCCCATGGACTACGTTCCAGTAACATTAGCGTATTGGACGCAAAAACATTCTATATGTAAGCACAGCAACAAAATCGAACTTAATTATGTACATTCTTATATATATGCAACTATTATTATTAAACAGACCCAATTTGCATTATGATGGCGCTGGACCCGATGCCTATTTCTGGGTGGGCAATGGCAGCGAGCCAAATATCATGGGCATTAAGGTTGGTACCAATATTAATTATTATTTATTTCTCAGAAAAACAATTACTCAGCAAATGTATAGTAGGTGCTTTTTTTAATTAACTACTTGGAACAAAGTCAGAACTTTTGACCAAATAACATAAAAAAAATCAAAGAAGGTCAAAAGATAAGTTCTTATAAGAAAATCATTTATGTTTATCAAAATATTCAGCTATTTGAGCTTTACAATTACGCAAACTTTTAAATAAAATCATAGACATTTAGCTTCTGATATTATAATCCACCAGCTTTTCCAACGTTTTCAGTAAAAACGATGTTAAGCTAATGGGTCTGAAGGACTTTGGGTTGGTGATATCTTTCTTCCCTGCCTTGGGGATAAACACCACCCTAGCTCAACTCCAAGCGATTGGTATATGTCCGAACGCAAAGCTACTTAGTAGCGTTTTCCTAATTCGAGAGAGACTTCAAGATAATTCCAAAAAAAAAAAAAAAAATATCAATAATTATTATAACATCAAAATAAAATTAGGTTGGGCTAAAATTTTTACTTATTACAGTAAAGCTAGTTTCCAATCAAAAATAAACGAAATAATTCGTTATATTTTCGATTAATTTGTATGATTAATATCTAACTCTTTATCATACTCTTAAGCAACAAAAAGATTGGCCGATTTTATTCAATAATTCATAAATTGCTGGTGATATAATTTTAGTGTTGAAATTATATAGATAAATATCTTAAGACGAGATTATTCTTAAGGTTTGACTTTTCTAAATAATTAAAAATATAATTCTATTGTCAATTTTTATTATGATACATTTTAGGTGCCCAATGAGGTTGGCTCGTTGGAGCCCCTTCGTGGCTATCAGGGCGAGGACATTGAGATTCAACTGCCTGCCGGCTTGACCGTCTACGATATCGACTGGTTGGCGGTGTGGTGTGTGGAATATAGGCACAACTTTGGACACGTTTTCATACCCAAGGATCTCGATGTGCCGCCTGCATTGGGACAGACGAAGATCACGGTAAGTGTCAAAGTAATTAAATCAACAAGCTGCATTTCAACTAATACTCACAAACTCTAAAACTAACAAACTAACACAAACACCTGTACTTAACCATGTGATCATTCCCACATAACTCATAATTGTATATCTCTTTAATCGATATGCGCCGCATTAGCCTTCATGGTGGTATACACCCGTAAGTACTAGAGTTCCGGCCTCATGCATGCTACATTTTCCACGCCGTTGCATGCCACCTAATCTCTAATCTCTGTTCATTACAGACGACAACAACACCTCGGCCCGTTTACTCCAATTGCCGCGAGATTCTGCCCAATAGGCTGCAGGTCAAGTGGGAGCTGCAGGGTGAATATTTGCAGATCGAACTGTTTGGCCGCATCACCGAGGATCAGTACATGGCCTTCGGTCTGTCCGGCGCCAATGGACGTCCCCAAATGGCACAATCCGATGTTGTGGTTGCTTTTTATGATACGAACGCGCGGGTTTTCCGTGCCGAGGACTACTTCATTTCTGATTTATCGCAGTGCGATGGCCAACGTGGTGTCTGTCCCGATGATCGGATCGGAGCACGCAACGATGTCATTGTGGGTGGGTAGAAAACAATCAACCATGTTATTTTCACAAATAATTCTATCTCTTTCACTCTTTGCGGCTGCAGTCAGTGGTGATCGGAAGAACGGTGTCACCAGCATTCGGTACAAGCGTCTGCTGCAAACCAATGAAGCCATCTATGACATGCCCATTCCCGTTGATCGCGAGGTATCCATCATTGCTGCCGTGGGACCACTCAACGCACGCAAGGAGGCCAATGCACACGCCCACACCACCAGCGATCATAATCCCGATGATATACGCATCAATTTCTCAGAGCGCGTGAGTACAATCGGTAAAAGCAAATCTCATCGAGCTGATCTCACATTACGGTCACGTTGCAGAACGATCATGTGTGCAAGAGCTCGCTGTATGATGTCAAGGACGAGAGCGGGCCCAAGGCGTGGCCGACGCGGAAGATTGTTGGCGAACACAAGTTCCGGGCCAGCATTGGACCCACAGGTGGCAAGCGAGGCTATACAGCGATTACTGGCGTACCTTCGTGGGGCATTGCTTGGTACATCAATGATCTACTCATCCCGGAAATAACTGTGGAGCGCGGTTCGACCTATGAGTTCTTAGTCGAGGGCGGCAACGATCCTTCCCAGCCGGCCAGGTAAGTCAGACGACTGTGTGATAATCATAACATGCACTTAAACTGCATCTTCTGGCAGTTATCATCCAATATACATTACGGATTCGCCGGAGGGCGGTTTGGGTCAAAAGATTGGCTTAGAGGCGCGCAAGCAGAAGGCCTATGCGGGAGTTGAATATGATGAAGATGGCAATGCCATACCCACAGCCGGTGAGTTTTACGTATATACATAAATGTCGGTACATTCCTGACAGTTTCCTAAACCAATAAGGTTTATCTTCTTCGATTTTGTAAAAATCTTCCTTATGCAACTCTTTTGTTATTTATCCAGTCTGATTCAAACTATTGTTCAAAGAACTGAAAAGTTTTTAATCTTTAAACTACCTGGTTACAAAATGGGTAACTCAAATAGTGATTAAGGGAAACAGGTTTATATTTGAACAATCAGCTTTAATTCAAAACTTAACAAAGAAATATCTATCACTTTAAGAAACAGTGAGAACTGAAAAGGTAACTTTTGGTTTTTAATTGAATTTCTTCTATTTACCAGCGGGTCGCTTTTGTGAATGGAAGCATCGCACAGTGGACCGCTCATCAGAGATTGAGACCTTCGAGGAATATAAGGACACGCTGTACTTCCAATGCGAGGACGGGGAAGCCGGCTACATGAATTGGACGGTGCCAATAGATGCACCCAACACACTCTATTACCAGGTGAGTTATTCAACACCACATCTGAGAAGCAAAATTAGCTAATGTTTCCCACTTTAATTGCAGTGCTTCACACACAACAATCTGGGCTGGCGGATCAATGTTGTGGATGCTGGCGCAAGTGGCGCATCTGATTGGACTCCAGGACTCTATTCGCTGCTCTGTTCAATGATGTTGACAGTTTTTAGCCTGGTTGTAAGACGGTCTACTTTGCTTGCCTGATAGTTAGATAGTTGTTAAACTGACGTTTTAGGCATGTTCCAAGATCTCCAACGGATAAGCCAGTTGTTTGTTCGGAGCATATCTTGCAAGACACTTTACATATCCCAAGCCATGTTAAAGTCTTTTTTAACAAGTTTTCTAAACGAATTTATAATTTCATGAAACATATAAATATCACATATATCACATAAATCTCGACTCGTACACAATGTGTGTTTGTTTGTTGGAGATTCTTGGAACAGCGAGAGACATTTGTATTAGAAGAACAACCAGGCTAATATCATCTGAAAGACATATCTTCATAATAATAATTTTTAAGATGTAAAACTGTTGAAACTATTGTATGCGTGTTCGAGTGCTTACTGTAGTTCGTATCTGCGAGTGTAACTGTGGGCCAGTTGATTAGGAATGCGCAGCAAGAACTCTTTGTATATTTACGTGTATGGAATTCTACTTTTTTACAGTGTATGAAATGAGACACACGAAACTTACTTATACATTTACATTTTACATTGTAATTTTTCTAGCAACAACTACTAATTAAACACACATACATTGTACATACAAATATATATATATATATATATATATATATATATATATATATATGAATACATATATCTATGCATATATAGATGCGGTTCTATGTAAATGTAAACCGACAATAAACAATAAAAGCGACACGATGACAATAAATAAATGTGCGCAAATCAAAGCAAAATAAAACAATTTGTTGAGCCAAAGCTTGAGCTCAAATATTATTGTACAATAAGAAAAAATATTTATATAATAAGAAATTTGTAACGAGATATGACAATAAAAGGCATATATCTATGTAAATCGGATGAGCAACACGATACAATAAAAATAAATTTACACATTTTAAATGTACTAAAACAAATAAAAAAAACTAAGAAACAAATAACACACATAAATACATACTTTAATAATGGAATCAAGTTATTTTTATTATTGCTACTGACTACTGTGGTGCTTCATGTAACAATAACAATAACAATAACAATAAAAATAACAATATTATATTGAGAATGTTAAGGAGTAAGAAAGGATTCAAACTTTTTGTTATCGAATGTTTTTTCTTGTAACTTTTTAACTCTTTGCATAATTGATGTTTTTCTTTTTATAAATAAATTTATATACATAACTTTTGTTCTTTGCCGTTTACTAAAAATAAGACAATAAATGAATAAAGCAAAAAAAAAATAAAAAAACAGAATACAACTAATATTTGTGACAATAATCAAATGTCAAAAATTAAAGATACTTTGTACTACTTATAATAATAAAAAAAAACACTCACTTGCGAATTGTTTTGAATGAAAAATATTAGAAAATATTAAACTTAAGTAATGTTTGTACTTTATACCTTTTGGTAGTCGTACGCACAAGTTGGGCAAGGTTTTGATATATATTAAAAAGAAAGAAAAATATCTAAAAATAAACATACTATATATTAATATATATATTTAAATTGTATATAATAAATATATAGACAAACACATTCGAAAGCATAATAAAATGCATTTTTGTAGCTCTTGAACAATACTTAGTACATATTATTCTTAAGTATTCATCAATTTGTTAAGTTTCTGTTGTGTGACTTTCTTTAAACGAGTTAAATTTTTCTTTTTTTTTAATTTTGTTTATTGTAAACTAGAAATGATTTAAACTATATATGTGAACAGCAGACAGAGAAATCATCGGCACAACATAGAGCCATCTGAATATTAAAGATTTTTATAACAACATTTGAGATTTACGTATATATACAGAGGTATAGGCTTACGACCTGGGGCTCGATTGAGTTTTGGAAGGCAATTTGAATATTTGTATAGATTTTTTTTGCAACTAAGCGCACAAGAGTCCAAGCAAACAAGTTTATAAATACATTTTTGCGTATTGTATGGAATTAAACTACATAAATATAAAAATACATAAATACAATATACATAACTATGAATTGCAATGAATAATCCAAATACATACAATACATACATAAATATATATTTATATATATATATATATAAATAAAATTTTCATGTCGATTATAAATTATGCAGCATTTCTGTACTTAAGAAAATTAGATAGCAAACATTTTTCTGCAAAAAATATCAAACGAAATCTTTCATTAATGACTTGCATTCAAATCTCCCAACTTAATTTATTAAGAAGTAAACAATTAAAATTCATAAGTATATATATGTGCATGCAAGAACTATTCCATTTTAAAAAAAAAGCGTTAATACGAGTCAGACAATAAAATGAACACATATTGTAAATCCATCAAGTGGAAATCATAAATAATGCGACATTAATTCAGAGAAAAAAAGAAGCAGAAGCAGACGAGCCCTTAACAATTAAGTGGTAGACAATTGAAACATTGATGTCAATAAGCAGCTTTACGAATGCAAATTCAAAAACTGCTACAAAACATATTCTAGAAATAAAATCGAAAAACAAATGTGCATTCAATTATTCAAATCTAAATAGACCCCGGACTTGATTCTTATTTTTGTTGTGATTGCGTTATATTTTTATTAAAAATAATTGCAATAATTATCTCTTGGCAACTAGGTGGTTGATAAGACATGTTGCAATCACAATTTTGACAACGCTCTAATTTCGTCAACAGATGTTCAAAGCACCTGAGATAAGCTGTGGCAACCTCTGAACCTGGCTACACCTTGACGCCGACTGATATAGATATTTTGGGGGCAGCGTTCGATTTCTGTGGGGTATATAAGCTCCGTGCTGACTACCGAAAAGCAACAGACTTTAGGCATTGGGCTCCAATTAAGTGTGTCTAATCCGGAGTAGTTGAATTGGTAGCAAGAAGAGTCCTCCAAGATGAAAATCGCAATTGCATTGCTGGCCTGCTTGGGCCTGGCCGCTGCGGCCAGTTACCATCAGACGCACGAAGTCAAGATCGCCGACAAGGAATTCCTACAGAAACAAAAGTTTTTGTTCGAGATTGTCTACCGCGTGGAGGACCCACTGATGTTTGAGGAGTACATCAAGCATGGCAAGGATTTCCACTTTGACGAGTCCCACTATACTGTAAGTGAAATCACAACTCACCTCAAGGACTTTTCTTCTTAAGCATTTCACTTTTGGTTTCCCAAAATAGCACTATGGCATTTACATGAAGAAGTTCGCTGAGGCCTACAAGGCACACTCTCTGCTGCCCAAGGGCGAGTTCTTTGGCCAGCTGGTCAAGGCTCATGCCAAACAGGCACGTGGTCTGTTCAACTTCTTCTACTACGCCAAGGATTGGGAGACCTTCTACCACAACGTGTGCTGGGCTCGCATGCATGTTAACGAGGGCATGTTCGTCTATGCTCTGACTCTGGCTGTCATCCATCATCCTGAATTCCATGGCCTGATGCTGCCCACCATCTATGAGATCTTCCCACAGTTCTTCTTTAACAGTAAATTTGTGTACGAGGCTGAGAAGTTCGACTATGAGATGTGGAGCAAGATGGCCATGTATGAGAAGGAGTACTTCGATGTCTACTTCAAGGAATACGAGCACAACAGCATGTACCAGAACAGCGACTACGTGTACGTCAAGGACTGGAAGATGTGGCAGTGGTGGAAATTGATGGGTCTCGGCGAGAACTGGTACAGCGAGCAGAAGTACATTCTCCGTGAGAACATCTATGAGTTCAACCATGACACCAAATACCAGCAAATAATGAAGGATCTGAAGGTCTGGTGGATGCCCGTCGACTACACTCGCGATCTTGATGTCTACAACGAGGAATCCAAACTTTCCTACTTCACTGAGGATTTGGGCTGGAACTCATACTGGTACTACCTGAACATGGACTACTCCTTCTTCCTCGATGGCAACACCTTTGGCCTGAAGAACGATCGTCGTGGAGAACTGTGGCTCCACACCGCCCACCAGCTGCTCTCCCGCTACTACATGGAGCGTCTGTCTCATGGCTTTGGTGATATTCCCGAGTTCTCGTGGTACCACCAGATCGAGATGGGCTACGATCCCCAGCTGATCTACCACAACGGCATTGGCTACAGCTACCGCAAGAACTACTACGAATTGGAGACCTATGGCAACTTCGAAATGCTTGACAGGATTACCAGCTTCGAGAAGCGCATCTACGACATTATTGATCTGGGCTACTACAAGACAGCCAGTGGTGAAACTATCGATCTGCGCAAGCCCGAGTCCATTGAATACATTGGCCATATGCTGCAGGGCAATGTTGATAGCTTCGACAAGATGTTCTACCAGTATTGGTACATGTTCGCTCACATGTACTTCGCCGATACCGACTACTACCAAATGGAGGTCTACCCCAACGTGATGCTCAACTTCGAGACAATGATGCGCGATCCCATGTACTACATGTTCTACAAACATATCGTTCAGGTCTACTTCAAGTTCATGCACTACCTGCCCAAATACACCAAGGAGAATCTGATTATGCACGGCGTCACTGTCAAGCATGTGGATGTCAGCGAATTGGTTACCTACTTCGATCTGGTTGATTTCGATGTGACCAATCTGATGAACGAGAAGATGGTCTTCCACGATGGCAAGTTCGTCTGGGACAAGTCTCTATACGCTCGCCAGATGCGTCTCAACCACAAGCCCTTCACCTACACCTACACCGTGGAGTCCGACAAGGCCGAGAAGGTTGTCATCCGTGCTTTCATTGGACCCAAGTTCGATGAGTTCGGTCGCATCATTTCCCTTGCAGAAAACCGCATGAACTTCTTGGAATTGGATAAGTTCTACTACGACCTGAAGGCTGGCAGCAATCTGATCACCCGCAAGTCCGATGACTTCTACTGGACCGTCAAGGATCGTACCAGCTACAGCGAACTTTACTACTACGTCATGATGGCCTTCGATGGCAAATACGATTTCCCTCTGGACATCAGTGAGGGTCACTGCGGCTTCCCCGACCGCCTAATCCTGCCCATGGGCTGGAAGAAGGGCATGCCCATGCAGATGTTCTTCATGGTTGTTCCATACAGCGCACCTACCACCCACGAACAGTTCTCCACCTTTGACTACACTTACTCCTGCGGCATTGGCTCCGGCGCTCGCTTCGCCGATAATTTGCCATTCGGTTATCCCTTCGATCGCGAGATCGATGAGTACGAATTCTTCGTGCCCAACATGTACTTCAAGGATGTCTCAATCTATCACTACGACACCATGGAGACCTACTACAAGTACAAGGGATACACCAACTATGGTCACTTCGACTACACTTTCTTCCGTGACTACTACACCAAGTACTTCAAGCACTAAATGGAACGAGAATCGATCAAATAGCCAGGAATTTCTGATACCGAACTTTGTTCGAATGTTTTGAAATTTTTGCAAACGATTAGATTGTAAGTTAAGCAAAAAGTGGAATAAACTTTCTAAAACAACACAAGCAAACAGAGTCTTATTTTCTCCATATGAATCTACTAATGATTTAATTAATTTTAAAATAGCAACCATAAAAAATACATTGGTTAATTTGTCGTCGCATTTGTGCAGATAACCATTTTAAACAATTGCTCAGTGATTTTATGACATTATAAACAGTGCGCTTATTTTTTTATTATTTCAATCAACAAAATTCACTTTACGCAGTAATAATTAATAAGCGTCCCAATTTTAATTTAAAGTCAACGGTTGATTAGCTTCTAGACAATACAAGGAGACAAAGAACTGGCTGAATGAAAAATCTGAAATAGATTATTTCGCTTGTGAACGCCAAATAACTTTCTCTCTCTCTTTCTCTCATCACTCGCAGCAGTTGTCTTGTCTTTCATTGACTGCATTCACATATCCATGGACCGCGTGCAAAAGATACAACCAAATACAAAATTTACTTCAACAGTTTCTTTGTTGTTTTTGCTTTACGCTGCCTTGTTTTGCTCTGAATGCCATTTATAGCATATTATTATCAACCCACCACCGCGGGCAATGTTCAAAATATGCTGCATACTTTTGGCCGCATATTGCACTGCGACGAACTTGTGATTCCCAAACGGTTCTAGCAGTGTGGGTATGGTAAGCCAGTTGCTGAGCTGAGGAAAGCATACTTACCTGGCGTAGAGGTTAACCGTGATCACGAAGGCGGTTCCTCCGGAGTGAGGCTCGGTCATTGCACTTCGGCTGAGTTGACCTCTGCGATTATTCCTAATGTGAATAACTCGTGCGTGTAATTTTTGGTAGCCGGGAATGGCGTTCGCGCCGTCCCGACCTTACATAATACATAAAAGTAATAAAAATGAAATTTTGACAAAGTGTAAATTCAACATAGCATGTCTTATGATATGCGCAGAAGTCAGCACGCATTTCGATTGTCAAGTTTATCGGTGATGGTGCATTTAAGCAGGAGTGCTTCTCAACACTGCTTTGAATGTAGCCCTGGTCTTTTCCCGCGCGTTGCTAGTAATTTAAAACACAAGAAAACTTTGTTTTTATGCACTGCACGCTTTAATGAAAATATACTCGCGTATGTATATTTGTATGTGTATCGCTAGAAATTTTTATTTTACAGTTTATATTTATTTATTTTTTTTGTTTGCAATGTTGTATTGTTAACATAATCGTGTCGCAACATTTGTTTGAACACAGCGTGTTTTTGTTGAACCTTTTTTTTTTCTTTTAGCATACAAAATAATAATACAAATAATGTTATGATATAATGTAATAGTTATAAAATAATGCATAATGCGTACAGGCAGAAATTTCATATATATTTATATGCATATGAAAGGATGAGACAATGTAATCTTTCATAAATGCGTTAAATTGTTTCTCTAATTCAAATCTCGGTAAAGTTTTTAAACTGTACATATTTTTAGAATTTGCTTTCAATTGGTACGCAAAATAGTAATCGTAATCTTAATTGTGATTTATTAATTTTTTTTAATAAGTAAGTATGTAAGCTCTAGATTTGGTAAAACAAAAATACATAAAAGTTTGTTTGTTGTCGATTGTTTCTCTACTGCGCGAATGGGAAAACATAATTGAAGATTGATAATATTTAAATTAGGTTTGAATCTTATGTTTATACAGAATTACATATACACAGTTTAGGCAGCTGGCAGCTTGAAACAGTGCAATTAAATCGAATAAATCATTCAATTATTGCTGCTCACTTCAATGCTCATCAAATTTATGGTGCAATTTGCATCATTGTTGCTCGTTGGAAACAATTTATACAACAGACAATGAATAGGAAACAAAATAACATAAAATTATATATGACATGCAATTTGGGATCTGTTGCATGTAATTGATATTTGCAAATGATTGCGTTTAAATAATTACTAAACATTTGTAATATAGTAATTAAAGCAATTAACTTTTACAAAATACATACATGTATTTAATTTACTTTCGTTTTTAAATTAAATTTTTTCATGCATCTTTCATTCGTATTACACGTATAATTAATTATATAATGATAATAAATAAAGCCTAGTTTTAATGCCTGCTTCAAACTTCGACATTGTTCAATTACTACAAATACATATCTACTATAAAGATGTGCACATACATATACATATACATGTTTAATCTAAATTATCCTGGAAAATTAATTTAATATAACCAGTCGCGCCATCCAGCGGTGTCGCACAGAATGGACAAACGGCCTGGAAGCCGTTGGTTCCATGCGGTATTTCCACATTTGCCCAATATCTGATAAATAGAAAAATTTTTAACATATATCAGTATTTATAAATAATTTGTTGTGCATCCATATCACTTACTTGACAGTTTTTTCAGTCGCCATGTGACCACATGGATTGAATGCAAACGTGGGTGCACCCACATCAACATAGAAGGCCGGCTCCAGGCCCATGCACAAGGTAACAACTGGTCCTAGCTCTAGGCACATGGGACAACGGCGTGCACCAGTGTTCTCATCCTGACCCCAGTCATGATGACCTAATTGGCAAATTAACAATTAATTACATTCATGATTGATTGGGACTATTGACATACCCTGCACATGGCCGCAGTTTAAGTACACATAAGGCTGATTAACCTGATCACTGATAGTCACTTTGCGGGGTATAACCAGTGTATTAAGGCCCACCGGGCACTGTGGACGACCAGCGTTGATGGCATCGATAAGCTTTTCCAAATCGTGTTTGGTCTGCAAAACAAAAAAACGACACTTTGTCATTGTCAACCAATAACGGTATATGTTGGCCAAGTTCTTACCGGTGAATGTTGCAAGCCCTCGGCTGAACGCCAGAGCAGCGTTGCACCGCAGAGATCAATAAGTGTGCCATCCTGCAAGATATTGCATTCATCATAGATCTGTGCGAAAGAATATATATTAATTACATTCTTTTCCATTTTCATTAATTAAATCAACTTACGGGTTGACCCTTTTGTTGTGCCGAACGCGACTCGCGCAGGCTGAATACATCGCCACCCACGGAGCATTCACGCCAGAGACCGCACTTGGCATTGCCGCCACAGAACGAGCCTTTGGGATGCATGATTAGTACGCCATTTGTGGTCAGGCCATCGATTTCCACATTATCCTGCCACTTTGTTGCCTTTTCCTGAGAATTTCAATCAAATCCAATATGAGTATGCAAATTTAAATCTTATACTATTAAAAAACACTTTACTTACGCCCAAGAATATGTTTCTGCTCGAATCGAAGCCGGCGGCAAAGATTTTCGCCTTGGCGGGCTCACAGCGATTCACCAAAATGCGACAGGCGAAACGTGAAATCGTGCTCTGCATCACCTTTGCATCCTTCTTATCACCGGGCAGCGTGTCCATTACCACAAAATCAATTGGCGATTCCGAAGAACGTCCCACCTAAGGAAAAAACAACAACCACAACAAAAAAAAGGAGGAGAAATGGATGAGTGATAGTGTGATAAATTAGAAAAAAAACCCACGCTGATTAAGTCGCCTTCATCATCAATTCAAAAATATCCCTAAATACATACACATACACATAGACACACTTACATACACATAATACATATTTAATGCCACTCTCCAAGTAGTTGGAGCAATCTATCAAATGTTTTTCTGACGAATCATGCGATATTTGTATTACACTTCAATCCAATAAAGAAATGACAATGGAAATGGACTCGTTGCCAGGACAGCTGTCACAATGGCCAATCAATATGCTTATAGTACTATGAATATTCTCCGTGCGTTGCTATGTCCATTGTCATTTTTAAGGGGCATTATTAATGCCATCATTATAATGGCAGTCTCTTTAAAATGAAAACTCCAGTTATATTTACATATTATTATAAATATTCTAATTTTTTAGAAATAATTTTTATATTTACGAAATACATTTTTTTAAATTAGATTGTTTTTTTTATACTATCAAATTTATATTCTGAATATGATTTTCGCTGGTTTCCGGTCAATTATTATTTTGAAATTTTTTATTATCAGCTATATTTTGAGTTCGGTTGTGCGTTATCTTAAGGGCTGTACAAATATTTTTCTAACAAATTAGTAATGCAGTAAAATGCTAATTTTACAAAAAATCTATTAAAATATAATTCCATATTTTTTTAATTGGAAAAAAATGACGATGTTTTGACTACAAGAAAAAAGCTATTTTGTGGATTTATTTAAATTTATGCTAACTCTCGCCATTAAATTTTTCGCTTTACTGTCATATTTAGTTATTAATTATTATTAATTATTATTTAATTAAAAAAGTGCTGAGACTGCCACATGTAATATCTCACCTGAAACATATCCGTTTCCTTGTCCTCCTTGTATTCGACAATGACGGCCTGGCTGCGTGATAGTGTATACGATATCGAGTGCTGGTTGGCATCCAGTATGGCCTTCGATGTCTGTGGTGATTGTACGATGTAATGCTTGGAGCGTCTAACGCCGCTTGGCTCCGTTCGCTTGTGCAGCACAAATTTGGAGCGTCGACGGCCGCGATCGCCCTGCGGCAAGTAGCCATTGTAGCTGCAACGAGGCGATATCAATGAAACCATATTAGATTATATTATATGTGATTGTGCCTGCTGTAATATGGATTGAAGTTCTAATGGGGTCAACATTATTACATAACAAACACATACAATTTGTGTCTAAATTTCTCGTGTAATTTATTCAGTTTATAGGTCAAGTTCTGCGTCGGCAAATGTGTTTAGATAATTAGTCATGCCCCCCGCCCCGCCGTTGCATACAACAATTAATGTTGAACAATAACTTAAAAGCATCTTTCTTTAATATTGGCCACACAGGCGAGTCGATAAGTTAATTGCCGGATCATTAGTGGAATTCTATTCGAGTTGTTAAATCGAATTGGCTATTTAAAGATATTTTCACACAGATCGATCTTTTATTATAGCCAAACATAACTTTTGGACATACAGTGAATACTCAATAAAAAGAACTCAGAAAGGAGGAGGAGTATTAGATGAGGTGTAATTCGTTTTGTTTATTTTTTACTTCTTCTGAGCACAACATAAACTCGTAATATAATGAATTTAGTGTCATTTAATGATAATAATAAAATAAAAAAAAAATTCTTTTTTCTGTCATTTTACGACGTCTTTTATGTATTGAGAGACAACTTTGCTTATTATTACTCTGGGATAACTATTAAAGCAACAAAAATATCACATTAAATTGTATTTTGAAAAGACATGTTTGAATCGTAATCGTTAACTGAATTTATTGTAGCATAGAAAGCAAATAAAACTCAAATGTTTCTGTGTTAAAGTCAGAGAACTAAAAGCTTTTTAGACAACCAAAGTTGTCATAGTTCGACAGTTTTGTTTATACCTAACATTTGACAATTTAATGAACTGACAGCCCACATAAAATATCAATAATGTAGGATAGACACAATATTTACATTTGAAAACGTGCCGATCAACCCAAACATACTTCAGAACTATAAGAAAAAAACAGTGATTGTGAAACAGTTTCTTTGGAATTATGTGGCATAGAAAAAAATAAATGTTGCCTACCGACATAAAAAAAAACGTTCTTGGAAAAACCACAGTGCGACCCAAACAAATAAAAATGAATTCCAAAAATATTCCACTCTAGGTTTGCTGGTCTGTAATTATTAGGTTCTTGATACTTCTAAAACATAAATGTGATTATATTTACAAAGTTGTAAATGATATTTAACGCATTAGCAAAATTAGCTGAAAAGTGACAAGGCAACAAAAATTATAAACAACAAAATTGTTGTTGAACAATTAAGACTTGACTTGGAAACGACAACAGTAAAAACTATTTCGCTGGCTGTTTTTTTTTTTTTTTAACCGGTTCTTGGGATGTCTCGTCGCACAGTCTGAAGATGTCATTAAAGTGGGCGGTAAATGGGCGTTAGGTAAAAGATTTAGTGGTTGTAGTCTACTGGCCTGTTGATTGCCACAGCTCTGCGCTGGCAAAGAGAAGAAAAATGAAAAATTGATTTGCCGACAGGCCGGCAGATAGAAAGGCAGACAGAAGAGACACAGCTTGTGGCAGGCAGCACACAATAAACGAAAGTTCAACTCTGTCTCTCTGCGCTGCTCTGCTCTTGCAGAGGCAATTAAAGAGTGTTCAGATAACGAGCAGAAGAAGAATTGCTGTGGGCTAATGACAATGAGTCAAGCTCAGGCTCAAAAACGACTTCACCCATCTCAATTCATATGTGAGTCTAACACCGCTCGGGCGTTGGTTAATCAGCGCAATGTCAAGCCTTTTTGTCAGACAACGGACAACCGACATCAGACAACTGACCAGACAACGGGCCAGCCAGCCAATCCAGCCAGTCAGACAGCAATCAAGATTTACAGGCGTCTGTCGCACAGCTGCCAGTTAAAATCATCAATCTTGGCCCCACTGGCGACTGCAGTGTGAATCTAATTTTCGTGGCCAACTGCCAGGTTGTCTTTTTGGTTGGTTAGTTGACTGCTTGTGGCTTACAGCGTCACAGCACCAGTTTAGTGTTTATGGCCTTTTGTTACCTACTCGCAGCAACACAATTGTTCTTGGTTTGCACTGGACAAGCCAGTTAACATGTCATCGCACACTGGAACAAAAGCATTTAAAAAGCACAAAAATTTCATAAAGAATGCTTGAAAATATTATGTATTATTATACCACTGTAGAGGATATTATAATCTGGTCGTACAACATCCATAAGGTGTAGTATTCTTGATCAGCATCAACAGCCAATATTATACAAGGTGATCTCGTAGACTATAAGAGTCTTGGACTATTTCCCTCTGGATATTTTTTTTATACATATATATATATAAATATATCATTTTACTTACCCAAGTATAACTAATTCACCATATCGCAAACGCGGTTTATCGTGCCCATCGCCACCGTCTTCAGCCAGTATGGGGGATTCTGTGCCGTCGGTGCTGCAATAAAAATAAAACACAAAAATTATAATCTTAAATTAGATCAAATAATTTTTAAAAAACGCAAAACTTTAAAGTCGAAAAAAAAAAACTTGGACAAACCAAGCAAACGACAATCGTCGTGGTCAGTTGTCAAATGCGTTCATGACATAATACACAGTGGCGCCGCTTTGTTATGCAAGGGGGGGCAGGGAGGTTGGTGTGTGAATGGTAAATAGAACTGTAAAAAAACAATAAAAAGACTAAACTACTTTTCTTTTTTTGGTTTTTTGCTTTGTGTCGGGGAAAACTAAAGCAAAACAATTTCACAAAGTGCACAAATGCCAGTCAGAAATTGCTTATTTTCAAAGCATTTTTCTTTGCTGACGCGCTCTCGTTGAATTTCAAATGAGGAAATATCTGAGGCGACTCCACGACGTCTGCCAATGTGCAACGTGCAATGTGCAATGTGCTTTACAATGCCAGCTTATGCCATTTTGCAGTTGTACTTACAAGTTCGTCTTTTGTTCGAGTCGAAATCGGAGTCGGAGTCAGAGTCAGAGTCAGAGTCAGAGTCGGCATTTAAATTTGACACCGACTTTGCCAGATGAAGTCATAGAAAATTCCTCAGAGGAACACCTCAAGTTACCTGTCCAACAAACTTAACGAATTTTACAGTAATGAGCACACGATCTGATTATTAGCTAGTTTTATTCTTGCTACATGCCAAAGATGCTATCATCATTTTTAGAAGTCTCTCTTTTTTTGGGGCACGTCATAAACTTATTTACAGCAATCTAATAAAGCAGCACGGCGCCGGTTGACGCCCCAACAAACAAGGAGGTCGGCTCACCCACACAACCAAACATCCACATAGCGCAACGGGCAAATGGATTTTACCCCCAGCTATGGTTTAGAGGGGTGGGGGCTAGGTTGGTGCTGAGCGGGGCGTATTGCTTTTGGGGTTGCATTGAGTTTTGCACGTTGCATTTAAACTTGCTCCCCTTTTTCTGTTGAGCTGCGGAGTGCGGGGTCAGGTACTTGAAATTGTGCAGCGCAGACAGAAACTGTGCGCACAAAGAGACGTAGTCGGGTGTGGACAAAGGGGTTGAGTGGAAAGAGAGGTGGTGTTAGCGAGGGGGTGGTTGGGTGCACAAGCTGTGGCGCGTGCAAGCTAAATAGAAATGGTAAATTTCTATGCATCCATCAGCCAGCCGGCAGTCGGCGCATCAAATTAGATACACATGCCTTTAAATATATGCATAAATTTTAAATACAATTGTGGAAGAAAATATAGCACCGAAATAATCACCAGTAACTTTAGTATTTTTTACTTTCAATAAACCATTTATTCTAGGTATCAAAACCAACGGGATTTCTTAAGCACTCAAACATTGAATCTTTTTTCTTGGGAATCCAGCCTCTCTGCCGAAACTATTCGTTATTCCTCAGTTTAGCTTCTGAAACTGCATTTTTACCTTCAGTTCAGCGATTCTTGATGGGTTTTAGATCTTTTGTCTGTGATGGTTCTAAGCTACTTTCAGCTTTCTATAGCAGTATTTGAAAAGGAAAATAAATTACAATAAGAAATCGTTTAATGTAATTATGTAGATACATGATGGTTTTTAACTAGCCAAAATAAGTAAATAAAATACCGCTAGTACTATTTTTTTTATAGAATTCAGTTGTTGCCTTAACTTAAATCGCACAAAACACAATACATTAAAACTCAGGTAAGCTCTGAATTAATAATGGTACTATTTCACTGGCCGACACTGTACATATAAACAGATGCAGGCTTGTCTGCTGCTTCAGCGCCTGACTCATTGCAGTCACTGAGACCAAAGGCCGTAAATCAAACGGTTAAAGTCAGAGCACAACAGGCTCTGTTATTCGGTTGAATGTGCAGCGCTGTTAGTTAACAGTGTTAACCATATTGCGAATGATTCTTAGCTAACTTCTTTGAGCTTCTTCTTCTTTCAGCCACTCAGTCAGCTTGTAATTGGGCACACAATTTGCATCTATTTGGCTTAGTTACCAGCCAACATAATCATTACTAGTAAAACAACAGTTTCAGCTTATTGCATAATAGTTGCACTAATTAAAACACAAAATCAGCTAAATATGTGAGTATTATGTAATAGTACAAAAGGCAAGTTCATTGTTAAATTTCATACACACTTTCCATCAGTTTGTTAAAAAATTAATCATTATGTATTACGCAAAAGCGTAAGCCATATTCATTTATGGTAATCAGGTAAACAAAGCCCGGGAAATTCAACAAAACTTGAACTCAAATTTTGTCTCTTGGTTACAAACCCTGCGAGTTCTAAAAAATGAAACAAAAAATAAACTGGGTTAAATTGATTAGACATGCATTATTTGGAAAGCACCGCTATCTGCTGTACCACTTTAATTTAATTAACAAACAAACTGAAAACGTGGCAGCCAACAAGAATCTTTTTTAAGCAGAAAATGTACTCAGACCAAGCAATTGTTTGGACGTCCTCCTAAATGAGAGTAAATATTTGGACAACAGCCCCAAACAATGGCCACAAATATGCGTGTAGCTTAATGTGAGCTTTATAGCAGCAAATGGTGCAACAATCAATTGAAGGGGGCATAAATCTTAATTTTTAAAAGCTTAAATACAATTATAAATACTTCGCGGATAAAAAATAAAAACAAAAAAGATAACTCGACTCGATAATACCCTGATATCAAGTCGCTAACTAAGAGTCTGGTTAGTCTGGTATATACCAAATCTGGCTGACAAAGCCGAATATGTCCTTGACCAGGATGCCAAGGAAAATAATATTTGTAGCCTGAATTGGTTAGCTACGAAATGGCTCATTGAGGCACATAGCATTAAATTGTTTATGATCGATATAATAGTGTTTTGGTTGTAAACAATAAATTCCTAATTGGGTAAATAAAAATAAATAATTTTCTGTAATGTGTCTCAAACGATATTGATGAAATAGCAGCAGATTTTTATTATTATTATTGTTGTTATTATTATTAGTATTATTAGTATTATTAGTATTATTATTATTATTATTATTATTATTACTATTATTATTATTATTATTATTTTTATTATTATTATTATTATTATTATTATTATTATTATTATTATTATTATTATTATTATTATTATTATTATTATTATTATTATTATTATTATTATTATTATTATTATTATTATCATTATCATTATTATCATTATTATCGTTATTATCATTATTATCATTGTTATTATCATTATTATTATTCTTATCATTCATTCATTATTATTATTATTATAATAAATATTTATATAACGAATATTTTTAAAACAAATCTTTTTATAACGAATATTATTATAACACATATTATTATATTGAATATTATTAAAACGAATATTATTATAACGAATATTATTATAACGAATATTATTATAACGAATATTATTATAACGAATATATTTATAACGAATATTTTGATTATTATTATTATTATTATTATACTTGTTGCAATGCATATGCATACCAGATATGTTCTGAAAAGACTGACAGATCGACTCGGCTGCTGTTTTGATCAAGATAATATACACCTTGGCTTCAAATTACTTTCTTCTGCCTGTTACATATTCTTGAGTAAGTACGGCAAACACTCTTTTATTTCCAATACATTTTTTGCTATGTGTAAAAAAAAGTAAAACAATTTGCTTGACGTGTTTCTCACGCAATCAGCTGCTTGTATCGCCAAAAAGAGCTTATCGATTTTCAAGCTAGCACGGCAACTACAACTACAACTACAACTACAACTACAACTACAACTACGACTACAGACCCATTTTTTATTATTAGAACGGAAAATGTTGCGGCATTTGCATACATTTCAATTTCGAAACTAAGTAAATAGTATTGCCAGCAATATCAGACTAAGCGACTGAAGACTACGTGTAAAATGTGAAGTTATACATATACCCATACACATACATACAGATAGACACACTCATACACATACACATACACATTCGCATACACATGAACGATGGTATGCATGAGATACGGCGGCGCACTTTTTAGATACCAACGCGACGAGCGCCGAAGTTGTGTATCTGTATCTGGGACTGTCTCGGTGAATGTATCTGTAACTGTGTATCTGTGTGTCTGTTTCGGTTTCGGTTTCGGTTTCTGTCTGTGTTTGTGTTTAGCTACCAGCCGTCATTTAGGGGAAATCAATTTTTAACTTCGTCTGTGTGCGCATGAAAGGCGTACAAATATATATTATTATTTACCTTAGACTTGCACACACACACGTACACACGTATACACGCACACATATACACACACGAACACACACACTCATACACATTCATATGGTTGGCAACAACATGCTAGAATCGATATTTTTCTCTGGTTAGTTGTTGTTAGCCGTGTTTGCCACATGCAACCCAAATGGCCCGGCAATCGCATTACAATAAATTCTCCGTTTCAACAGCAGAACAACAACAAAAATAACTACAGAACTGAAAAAGAAAAACAAAACAAAGACCATTGCATGTTAACAAGTGCAGGCGGCTCCCAGCAGAGCTAATGTCAGGAAGGGGTCGTGCCACAAAATCAGGCCACGTTGTTATGCACTAAAGGACCGCCTTCATGTTTTTTAAATGTCATTAACAAAAGAGCACACACACAGAGAAAGAGAGAGAGAGAGAGAGTGCAGTATGAATATAGTGTGCTATGCTATATGTCCAATTAAATTGATTAATATTCTTGCATATATAAAGTGCATTCAATTTGATTATGCAGCTGTAATTTAATATGCTTAATTAACCCTGCAAAATGCTTTTACCATTTTTATTTCAGTTGTACTCCAGCAATAATGGTAAAAAGGTCACTTTAAGTGAACTAGTCTTGAACTCTTGAACATGTTACTTACACCTTACTGGCCAACTTACCATTAGCAGCGCTTGCGGCTTTTGTGACCTTTTAAAAGCTTGGCCCTTAAATCCATAAAACTGCTGTTGCCAGCAATATGCGGGTCAATATCATAGATAAATATTAGTTTTTTCGATACAATCTAATGCCCCATCAACACTTGTGCTGCAAGGAACATGTTAGAACTATTTAGTCGAGAGATCTCGACTAGAAGAAACCCGGAGTTCAACTGTTAAATACATTATCAAAAAATCAGTCAATAAGTGTCTACGCTTTGAGCCACAAGTTAATTGTAATGCCGGCAAAAATAGAGATACAAATTGTAACATGTATAAACACTGCAAATAAATAGACCAATACATAACTATGTCGAATCGACTGTGGATGATAATTAAAAATATTTCGAAATAGGTTATGTGATTCGAATCGTCTCCTACAATACAAACACGAAACAAAAAATTATTATAATATCTGCACAGGTTTTAAAGACCATATTAACTTCAAAACGATAATCGTTAGTTCGTAAACAAACTAAGCTTCACAGTTCAAAAATAAATTTTTATTTATATTTAATTATCAGCTTTCCATTATGAATTTTCTATTCATATTTAATTTACTTCCTATTACAACATTTTTAAAGTTGTGTGTGCTACCTTAGACCGAGATTGAAACTCAAACTGAAATTATATATATATGTATATTAAATAAATATAGATTTAAGCCGTAAACAAACAACAATATGTATATATATTCCGTGTTTGCTTAGGTAGCTGAAATTCGAGCTGAGTGTGAATATTGTGAGCATGTCAAATGAATGCTGATTAAATTAAGTATGGGACGAACAGCAAAGCGGGCAAATGCAGAGCGCAGCAAAAGTGCAAATGAAATATTAAACAATAAACAAGGGAACTATGACAAAAGGGCGCCCACAAAATGCAGACACACAAACAAATACAAATGTACAAACACACACACACACACACAGAGAGACAGACGACACTTTTCGCAGGTGCCCACTGAATGCTGCTTTGATGCATGGCAGGTGTTTCGTTACCATATTTTATGGCCAAATTTGTGGCTGTGCCTCGCTTGCTGATGGCACTTAACAATGCTTCATTCATATGCCAAAGTTGTATCAACTGTATCTCAGTCTCTCTCTCTCTCTTTCTGCATGTGTATATGTATAAATAAATATATATAAGGCGGCCTTTGGCACAGCTGTTTGCATTTCAAGAATGAAATTCTCAACGTGCAGATGTACAAAAGCGAAAAAGCAGACAAAAAGAGAGACAGAGAGACAGACAAACAGCAAAACTCGTTCTGTCAGCGAAACTCGAGCATAAAGCGTGGACTGAGTAACAAATTGCAGAGCATAAAATATGCGCAGCTGAAATCCAAAAATAATGCGAAAAATTCTCAAGCCAAAGACAATTTCTTTGCTTTTCAGAGAAACAGCTAAAATAAAATATACAAAAAAATCCAAAACAGAATAAAAAATAAATGCGGATTTAAGCTACAGAAACATGTGTACAACATATACACACATAAACCAAGCTATAATAAGATTTGGCTGCTCAATCAGTCAGCTGCTGTCTCGCGCCCTGTACGCCAGCCAACCACGCCCTCTGCCCTTAGCACTGGGCTTGTTAGCAACAGTTTCTCACTAATATTTATTTATGCAAATCTTTCCGTCAATTTCTAAACAACTTTTCATAATTTAAGTAAGTTTGTGTTACATAAGCAGCTCAAATTTGGCTTTAGATTGTTGCTTTTTATTTTTCTGTTTGTGTTTTTTATTTTTTTTTGTATAACTTTTGTTTATGTTAAGCGAGCAGCAGCATAAAACAACAACAAGCGTCTCATTTTTTGCCGGTTTACGGTTTACTCTTCAGTAGCTGTTTTGGTTTCGATTGTTTGTTTTCTTTGTCTATGCAGCAGCACGTTTCGAACTATTTTCTCCGCCGCTTTTGGGCAAACAACAAATTTGCAAGTACTCCACTGGGGTGACAAGCCTGGCTAAAATTATACAAAACCAACAGCAGCAGCAGAAAAAAACAAATGCCGGCCAACTAGCCAAGCATGACTAGCTGAGAGCTGCTCTTGTGCACGCTCTGGCTGGCTAGCAATAGCTACTTTTGTTGTTAGTTGTGGTACCCTTTCCCACAATAGGCCTGAAGAATATTTAAAGTGGCTTATATATTAAGAGCAAAGTATAACTTAAATGTGTTTGCTGTTAGTCTGCGTAAGACCTGAGTAAATCACATATCTATTTGTTGACTGACTGTATCAAAAAATTATTAATTTAATAAAATAACAAAGTAAATGTATTTATTTTTTAGTGCAGGCCAGAATCAATATTTTTTAAGTTTTTTATTCAATTTATTTTACACATTCGTTGTGTATTTTTAAATCTATTATTAATATTGATCTTGCAAGGGCATTTAATTGTCGTTGCACATCATTTCTGCTTCTTTTCTTATATATTTTGTTTTTCCACTGGTTTACCTACATTTTAGTCTTTGACAATGCATTTTCTTTTGGTAGCCAACAATTTTCGCTGTTTTGCTGCTGCCACAATTTGTAAGCTAAAAATACAGCCACAAAGCGGCCATCGAATGGATGGGAGCTGCCACAAAAATGGTAGAGGAACTTGCAACCAATGAAATGCCAGTGCAAATAATTTCGCTTTTCATTGTGGATCGTTCATTGCCCATTTCCAAGCTCGTTGCTGTCTGGCTCTGCCTATTTGTAAGTGCTTTGCCATTGTCTGGCTGCGCATTTTTGGGCCAATGACTGTCACATTTTCTGGTTGTCGTAACGCGGAAGAGTTAAAGCCATCATGCCGAATCGAACCAAGTAATGGGCCACTAAACCGGAAAAAAAAAGACAACCGACTGCAGTTTGTCATTTCAATTTAAGCATGAATATGCAAATTTATTTTATTTTATGACCAACGACATCGCATCATTTATTTCGCTAAGCAATTTTAATAGACAAAAAATGCCAACAGATGGGTTGACTTTGTCTTTGGGGGCGTTGGGCGTTGGCAATAGAACAAATTATTTCGTTATTACGAAACAAATTACGAGCTTAGCCTTAGAAACGGGTAAAATGAGAAATTATATTGCCTTGGCTTGCTTTGCTAATCCTTTTGTACAAATCATATGCCCTACAATTAATTTACTGAAATAACTCGCAAAAGGTCGGGCGAGCAACAAATCGATCCTATCTGGTATTCCATGCCAGAGCAGAGTATATATATGTATATATATATTTGTACTTGAAATAAATTGATAACATGCCATTAGAAATATAATGTGTTATTTTGTAATTCCCTTGGTTCGCAAAATCAGCTTATACCCATTTAATATCCCTAATTATATTTGATGTGAATTTATGTCTGAGAACTGTGCACTTTATAGATACTGCACTAATCGAGAAATATATTAAATACCCTTTGAGAATTATATTTATTTATCAAACAAATATCAAAAACAACGAATTTTCCTACACATTGTTTGACAAACAAATTATAATACGATTCTCTCAACAAAGGGTATAAGAAACCTAAATCGATGTCGTGTTGCAATAATTGTGGCATATGTGGAGCATTTATTTCATTAATTAACATATGCTGTCATCTAATGGACATTTGACATTTATATAATACCATTAAAATCGATGGCATTTTAATTAACAACAGCACAGATAGGACCATCAGCAAGTCTTATGTTTAAATATATGTATTCGATACATTTGTACATAGATATTTCTGGTATCTAGTCGCTGTATTAACGCCACTTTGACAGTAATTTAACGTTTTCAATGAATGAAAATTTCACATTAGGCAATAGACAAAATATTAATGAAAGTGGTGGCTTGATTCAGCATGTGTCAATTTTGTTAATTACACCCCAACAAAATAAATAAATAAAAGATAATTTGTTGGCATAAATTGACAAAATGAAAATCATCGTTTTAGATTAAGTTAGTCAGGCAAATCGATTTTTACAAAAGCCCTCATCGACACATTTTTTCAAGGGACTTTAATAATAAACTATTATTTCAATAGAACAATTTAGCACCAAGTAAAAAAGGCGACAGGTCGTTAAACTTAATACACCAGAAATTAGTCACACAAAATAAAAACTAAAGGCGAATATCAGAAACCAACAAAACAAGTACACCGAATGCTACATACCCTTGCAAACCGAAATTCATCTACCCAAATTCAACATTGAATATAATTTTAACAAATGATCTTTTTTTTAGTGAAACAAGAGTTTGGATCAAGTTATGTTAAGACTGTCATTCTCGACTTGGTTAGCTATATTAATCACGAAGAGGTATTCTTTGCAAGCTTCACTAAAAATTAAAAAAAAAAACCATTCCATATTTTTAATAAATAAACCAAAATGAAGATCTGCTTGAGCCATTTGGTAATTTATTATGTGGGTGTTTGTTGATTATTTGCTGCTTTGGCCATATTAACACAGTCTTAATTAAGTAGTTTCTTAATTTAAAAGAAACATCTAATTAAGGAAGATGACATAATACGTATGTGCGCAATAAATGATATGATGAAAAAGCTATTGCTATAATATACCAAATTAATAATTTGTGTGCACCAGTTGCAAGAGAAAGCAGCAAGAAAAAAATGTAGAAAAGAAAAGTTATAAAATTGTCGTCTCAGATGCGTGACTAAAATCATTATGATATAATGCGAAAAAAAACAACAAGAAACGAACACAAGCGCAAATAAAACATGCCGCAAATGTTGTAAGCTATGTTCATAAATAATAGTCGAATGCTTAACAGGTAAGCTGGCAAGTTGGGCAAGCTTAGGGGCAATGACAAGAATCTTGATAGAAATCGCTAGAATTTATGTTTAAAGGCAGCTTTATGAAATGAAAAAAAAAATAAAAACTAATAATAATAGACGAGCATGCCGGGAAAGTGGCACGGATACAACTTTATCAGGGCAGCTATTATCAGTGTAGAATTGAGTTGAGTCGACGAGGCGTAAATAAAGACCAAGTTTTGACCTAAATAGATCCGCTCTTTGGAGGGGAGTGAAAAGAAATGTGCTGTGACGCTGCCTCTCCCTGTTGACGCGTAGATCAATCACAAATGCTTTTGAGACCTTTTTTTACGTTTATTGATTGCTTGCTGCTTTTGCTTTTATTGTTGTTGTTGTTGTATCGCTGACTATTTTTGTTCTTTATCGCGCTGCACTTTCCTCCGAGATCTCCCCCCAAAAAAAAAAAAAATGCTGTGCGCGTCTCTCTCTATTTTTGGCTGCAGTGGAAGATTTATGGCTATGCGTCCGACAAAACGAAAGTCGATTCGGCTTACTCAGCCACGTTTACACAAACTTTAATTGCTTAGAGTGGAACAGCAGCAACGGCATACCACGACAGGAAATGCTCTGGCTGGCCTGCCTGCCCCAAAATTGGTTTTATTATACCCCGAACGTCTTGGAAATGGTTAAGAAGGGTATAATAAAGTTGTACAAATGTAGAAAAAAGTTAAAAGTTAAAGAAATTACTTATATATGTATCTTCTTGCATCATTAGCCGAGACAATCAAATATATTAGTATGTCTATATGAACGATCTCAGAGACGTATTCTACACGTAGATCATGTTTATTTCATTTTAACATTTCGGTAACTGCCCTTATTTGGCCAAAATGAACTTGTATCGAATTAATTATTAAATAATATATATTAAAAAATATAATAAAACATATTTTCATGTGAAAAATTAGGGTTTCCGTTTACTATTTTAATTTTATTTTAATTTTAACAGAAAACTGAAATAAATAAGAGTAGCTCTCTGTAGTGGCCGCACAGTGAAAGAGAGCATTAAGTTTTCTGTTCAATTTATAAAAATAAAGAATACTTTAAAATGTGATTTATTCAGTTATTTATCCTACCTACCTACCACATCATATCTAGACAGTACTTACAACTATATTAAAAACTGTCATTTACTAACACACATTTTAAAATAAAAGCAGGGTATCTCATGGTCGATTCCTCGCAAATAGCAAATTCTTACTTGTTTTTTTTTTTCTTTTCTTATTATTTTGTGTCCAAAGCTCACGCCCACCGCCTTGGCGCTATTGCTGTTGCTGTTGCTGCGTGTTCTGTTCTGTTCATGGCCATAATCAAGGCAATTTAATAATATGTTACGCTGCATACAATTTCACCTGCAAGCCACTTCGACTCTCAGCCTGGCTGCCTGGCTGCCTGACGGGCAACGCGCGCTCCTCTGTGCCAAGGAGCAGGCAACGTACCGAACCATAGCGAACCATACCGCTCAGCTTCATGCTGCCCCGCACCGCATCACACCTCCCCGACCGTTGATCTTGTGGCCAAAATTGCAATTTGATTAAAAAAAATTATGCTCGTATGTATGCGCAGCGCATGCGTGCCAATAAAGAGAGAGCAAGTAGCAAGTGGAGGGCAACGGGGTGGAGCAAAGCTAAGGCGGGCATAATAGCACAAAGCAAACAGTCGCCTGGCGTACGTGACATTTGAGCAGGGGGCGGGCAGGGCTAGAAAACGCCGCACGACAAAGAGAGGTCGAGGGGCGAAAATCCCAATGACAACTGGATAGACAGCTTTCAGAATATGCGCATTAGAAAACTCTTGTTTCGCTCTCAACTCTCTCTCGATTCTAGAACTCGACAACAGCAACTCTTCCATTAAAAGATTGAAATTTCGTCTTAACTTCATAAACAAATTGTTTTCTTAAACATTTAACTTTCATTGGATAATCAAATTTGAAATTCAAATAAATTTTAATTCTCATTATGGATGTGCTTAACTTATCAATAAATCTAATCTAATTTTTTTTGTGTTCAATGCACATAAATTCGCTGCATTTACTGATCTCAGAAAATTGTGCTTCTATTGGTAAAAATAAAATAAATAAAAAATAATAAAATAATAAGCTGTGCCTTAACCTGAGTTTAATTCTCAATTTTAAGTTCATATCGCAATTAGTGAGAAAAAATGAACAAAACCATACAAACACATTTATATTTATAGATTTATATTTATTTATATATTAACATAAAAATTTATTAAAGTGCATATAAACAAGCCAAAACACTTTATTCGAGAGAGCCAATAAATGACTTAGATATTCAAATCAACTGTCATTGTATGTATGTATGAGTGTATGTATGTATGAATGAATGTATGTAATATGTATTTATAATATGTATAGAGAAAATGCTTGTGCTAATTGCTGTATAGTTCCGTAAATATGTATTACAATTCTCTTCCGTATTTGGTAACCGATCTTAATGCAATTTTGCGATTTGATCAATCTTAACTAATTTTTATAGTCTCTGAGACAAGCAGAGAAACTGTTGCAAATGGCTAAATCGACTTGACTTGATGCGCATCACGAGTTTTTATTTATCTTATATTCTGCTAGATGTTTCCTTCTGCCTTACACAATTTTATTATAATCTTTTTTATCATTTTTAATGGTTGGTGGTTAAAAATATATATGTATAAAATTATGATTGTTATTTTTTTTATTATTTTAAGTGTTCCGTTAGGGTTTTTTTCTCCTGCTTTTTTCATGACTTGAGTAAGTAATCTTCAGCCGATGCAGAAGGTAAGCTGGGCACACTTGACTGCAACATTCCGACTCATTGATGTTGTTGTTTTTGTTGTTGTTGTTGTTGTTGTTGTTGTTGTTGTTGTTGTTGTTGTTGTTACTGCTGTTTTTGTTAGCTAGCAATTTTGCACGTAATTCGTCACGTAGCAAAAATGCTGTTGTTGCTGATTATGCATCGAAAATTGCAGCCGGCAATCTGCATAGAGCCAAACAATCAAAGGCAGGCCCACAGACATAGAGAGAGAGGGAGAGAGGGGCAGACAGGCAGGAAGGCAGTTCAAACCAAAACAGCCGCAGTCGCATTCGTCACTCAAGCATGGCTCTCCAGCAACATCTACATCTACATCTAACAGCAACTCCTGCGACCGAATCCCAGCCAGCTGCTCCAGCTAAAACTCCAACTCCAACTTTGGCTCCAGCTCCAGCTCGAGCTCCAGCTGCTGTTTGTTGATTACGCCCGCGGGCTAGCGAAAGCCATAAATATGCACGAGAGCAACAACAACAGCAACAACAACAGCAACAACAACAACAATAACAATAACAACAAAATATGAAATACATTTTATGTGTAAGTACAACAACAACAACAATGTTCAACATTTGCAAAATTCGTGAGCCAATTAAAGCCAAATTGAAATAAAGCCATAAAACATTAGCCATACCCAGACTGCTTATCAACCAAAACCCCAACCCGCATCTTTTAGTCATCATATTTCGGTTCACTTTGGTTCATTGACATTTAAATTCATTCGATGACATTTGTACTGCGAACATTCAAATCCTAGTTAACAAAAATATTGACAAATGATTGTCTTCACGGCGAGTGTGTCAATCAAATCAAATCAAACCAAGTCAGGCCAGGTCAAGCCAGACCAGTCAGCTATGGCAAATGTCAAAGGTTGCAGCAATGGTAATGGAACCTTGGGTCAGCCACGGACTGACCCGCAAATTCGTAAAAAAAAAAAATAAATAAATAAAGAAATAAATATAAATATATAGGAATAGAGACAGAGACAGAGGAGAGATAAACATTGAATATCAGACAGTCTGCAACAGTTCCATATTTGATTTGTGCAGCATTGGAATTATAATTTTCATTTATTATTTATATTTATACTTAAAAAATTACCATTATTGAAAACAGACAAAGTTTTTTTTCTGCTGCATTTGTTTTTTATTTCTAGTTCTCGTTCCAAGACCAATTTAATATTTATTAAGTTCAGTTCCTCGAGAACTAGTCATAATTGAATATCGTTTAAGATTATTAAGGTTAGTTTTAACACATATTTGTTCTTCTTTAAAAGCCAGAAGCAATATATTTTGTATTCATTAGGGTGTCAAATAACCAATGGACTAATCCCGCTTAATTATTAAAGACAACTAATTAAATAGTAATACAGATAATACTAAATTAGTTGGAATCTTTCAGATTTTAGCTTTCTAAAGAAATATAAATAAAAAAATACAATCGAAATTAACATCAATAAGCAAACCCGCCCAATTTCGATAACATTTCTCCAGTTTTCCGAAAATTTACCCTTTTACTGAAAGATATCAAATTTAAAGATTTTATCATAGAAAACTCAGCGACGAAGAAACTCATTTTAGTTGCCACGTAATAAACTCTGAGATTGCGTTCTACACAAATTGGACAAGTTACATCATGTTGCCTAAAGCCAATTTTGGTTTAGGAAAATAAGAAACTGTAAAATGTTCGTAGGCCACTTCAACGGCAACAGCGCGACGTTGAAACAACAACAACAACAACAGCAGTGATAAAACTGCAAAACAGTTGTTGCCAGGCCAACTGTGCCGATTATGTCACTGAGAGCTCTGCACGGCTTACAAGACCTTCTCGTCTCTATGCGCAGCATATAAGAGCAAAAACACGTCTCCAAGCCCATCCATCCCCCACACGCCCACACGTCCCTCCTTACCGTCCAAAAAGAAAACTGACTCTGCGCCTACCTCAGCACACTTCCCTTTCTGCTCCATATTATGATCATTATATGTTTTGTGGCATTTGCGTCGCTTGCATCTTGACAGACATGGATTTGACTTGGAAGCCAAAGCTGGCTGTCTGGCTGTCTGCCTGCTCTTGAGGTCTATGAGAACTGTTGGCGGGGGGGCCAGCAATGTCGCAAAAGCATTTCACAACAACAGTAACTCCAAAGCAGAAAATAGAACAGACGTTGAAATGGGGACTGTGACAAGTGACATGTGAGAAATTATTTTAGAGCTGTCAAAGTGACGTACGCCTCCTCCTCCTCCCCCGCCCCAGAATCACTAAAGTGCCCAAGTAATATCCAAAATAGTTGACCTACGCTCCAGGCCGCATGACGCATACGTCTCCAACGTCTGCACCTCAAGTGGCAACGTCAAAAGGCGAAGTCATAAATTTAATTGCTGCCGAATGGCACTTTGAAGTGGCGCCCCCCGGCGACCGCCAGCAGAAGCAGCAACTTACTGTGTGCTTAACACAAATCTATACCTGTCCTTGTCGCACGCAGTGCTTTCTGCTACTCTTTGACTGTTTCCATTTTGATAATGCATGCAACATTTTCAAAAGCTTTAGTTCCGTTCTAGTTTCTGCTCGGAGCGCACTCGTTTTGTGTTTTCCAAGGCTGTTGAATGATTTACAAAATATGCCAAGAAATTGTCGATGCGATTACGTTTGAGCGAGTGTGCCAAAGGTTATCGTGATTGTTGTTGTGCCTTGTGCACTCTGTTATCGTAATCGGAAGAGTATATTTACAGATGCAATTGCAAATCGATAAGCCATAAATATATGTTCATTTCTGTCTGTTCATTCGTATGATTCTTTCAGAATCTTGCATCATTGCTTGATAGTCATCAACATCAATTAATAACATCGATAAATCATAAATCTCTCTTAATTCTCATTTATATGAGCCGTAGATAGCAGTTCAAGTTTTTTAAAGATCTACCCGTAAATATTCAAAAACCCGCCGACACTCGACATAAAGCTTAAAAGTTTCTTGTAACATTTTTCAATTATAGTCAACCAGTCTAGAAACAGTCTAATGCACCCAAAGTCGCCGCATTCTCCAGTTATCAACAGTGCATTTCGCAGTCGCTTAGACTCCACTGAAATGCTACAACTTGTTTTTTGGGTGGGTGTGTTCAAGTAGTAATCGGCACAGTTAGAAACCCATTAGTAAATTTTTACCAACGCGCACTTTTAATTTTGAATTTCTTTTGTTGCCGCCCGACTGAACGGATATTGCCTCAAAGCTTAAAAAACTATTGTTTGCCGTAAGTACACAAGTAATTTATATTACGTGCTGTTACAAAAAAAAAAAATAAATAAATACAAACACATATATAAATTTGCTCACAAATTTAGGCGAATGTGTTTCCATGGACTTATTTGATTATACTTGCAGCGAAACTACGAAAAAATAACACTACATTTTATGGCGAATTTCCGCTTTGCCGGAGATTCTAATCTATCGGAAGTATATATACGATAAGAATTACAATATCTTTAAACATAACATAAAAAGTAACAGCGAAAATATTTATAATAAATTCATCAACACAATCATTTATTGCGGTTTTTAATAATAAATATAAATACATATTAATAAATAATATATATAAATATAACTGCCGCAAATTGATAAGATTCAACAAAATAAAGGAAAGAAAATATATAAATCAAGAAAAGAAAGCTTTAATAAATACTATAATAATAACAAATAAGAACCTAGTTTACAAAAGATAGAAATAAAAAATGACGTTCCTAACTGATAAACATTTTTTTTGAATTTGCACCGCAAAGGTATACAAAATCCATAAGTGGCTTACATATCAATTCAGTATTTTAATAGATATGCGCATAATGCTTTTGGTTCAGCATATTAATAATAAAAAAAAAGATCCCACTATGCAGATAACAGTAAGCCATAATTAAGTAATTTGAATAATCCGCTTATGGAATAATGTTTCTCCATTTGTGAACTGATTGTTATTCGTTTTCAACACTTGAATCACTTTTCAAATATTTTCTGAGAATCTTGTTTATGCATAAATATCAAAAGATGAGCGTATGCAATTATCTTAGAATCATGAATTACTTAAAATTGCATTTGCTATCAATAAATAAACATAATATTCTAAAATTATCAAAATCTATGATTTTTTATTCTTACATTTCGTGAGATATTGCACTGATATCGCATAACGGATAAGACTCAAGAGCACTAATTCTCATTAAATCACGATGACAACAATAACTGACAGACAAACAGAAAGACAGACAAAGGCATAAACATTTCAAAGTCGCATTCGGCATGTCTACGCCCCTTAATCAAACATAACTATCAGTTCGTATCTTCAATGTTCAATGAATTCTCAAATCGCCAAAGCGTGCAGATAATTCATATCTAATTGCCATGGGCATTGAGAAAACCAAAACCAAAAGCAAAGCCAATAACGAACAACAACAACAAGATACAAAAAAAAATGCAATTACATTTTCTTATGTATGAATTTGTAATGCAAATGCTATAGATTCCCTCATATGGTCAGCAAGCACCACACATACACACAGACTCACACACGCAGCATCCATGACAAGCAGCCAGCAGTTGGCTTTCCGTCCACAAACGCAGCTTGACAAGTGCAGTGCACACAGCAGACAGCGACTGTGACTGCGACTGCGACTGATACGTCAGCAGAGGCAGCACCTTGGCGTCAAATGGATTTATGGCAGAGCAACGGATCGCATGTCAACAACACTTTGGCGACGCTGCTGCTACTGCAGCTGCTGCTATTGCTGCTGACGTCGTCAATAATCAGACGCTGAACTCACGACAGTTGCAGACAGTCTCAAGGCGACGACAGCAGCAACAACAAAAACAACAACGGACAAACAGAGCAACGACAAGTTGCATTTCATTTCATTACTTTTGTTTGGCTTTTGCCTATTGCGTCGAGCTTTTCATTTTCGCATTGTTTGCAGCGCCAATTGCCATAATCAGTGCAAAAGTCAGCGACGGCGACGATGACGGCAACAAAGCCAAAGACAAAGGCCAAGCGACGATTACGGCGGCATCACTTTCATGCACAAAGCGAACAATTTAAAACGACTATAAAGGAGTAAGTGAGAGGCACTATGCGTGTGTGTGTGTGTGTGTGTATGTTTCTTTGAGTCTGACTGTGAAGCTGGGCACACCTGAAAGCTTAACATCAGCACAGCATTGCCGCATCAACATCGACAAGCAGCAGCAAAGAAACCAGTTTACTTCTTTTTACCTATGACGCATGCGAAGCTGGCCGCTTATATGGTTTCACTTGCTTTTATTTTTCCTTTCTTTTTTTTCCTATGATTTAATCGAGTTGCGCATGAAAAACATTTAAAAACAGAAAAACACTGCAACGTTGGTGGTGATTGAATGCGTGTGTTTTCTTGAGAAATAAGTAACAGAAAAACACTGCAACGTTGGTGGTGATCTAATGCGTGAGTCTTCTTTAGAAATAAGTAGGAAAATTTTTCGTACTCGTACATGAAATTTACTCAAGTATTTACTTTCTTAATTAAACTAGAATGAAAATAAATGCATGCATAATGGAGTCAAACAGTTTAAGTTTCTGCATAAAACACAATTGGCATGTTTTAGTGGCTTGCGTGTATTTAAATTAATGATACACAATTTGCACCATGTGCGTTTGAGCTGTTTTCTTTTGTTGTGCATAAATATTACTTTTACTCAATCACACATTAATTGGAATATGTAATTAAGTTTAACGCCAAAAATGGCAGGTTTCATTGTTGTTTTGTTTTATTTTATTTTATTTCGTTACTTGAAAAAATAAAAGCACTTTCATGTTTTAATAACTGATCTGCCCCAACAATTTGTTAGTTAATTGCTGCTATTTAATGGTGTTTGCATTAAATCAGCAGTTAAATATAATGAGAAGGCAATGATGACGCGATTTTCTGTTCCTACTGCTGCTGCACCTCCAATGCAAAAGCATTTTTGAGCAACCGCGTCACTTTAGCCAAGGTTTTCATGCCAGCTGCATGTTAAGCATGCCGAGAAATCGATTTCAATCTGAGTAAGTACTTCTCTAATAATAAATTACTACGAATGCGAGGCCAACGTACAGCAATCGCTATTCTAACAAATTCGTTTTCTTCTTAGCCTGCACTTACTGTACAAACTTTTAGTTCAAAATAAACTAAAGTAAAAGTCAAAGCTGTGTGTCTTCTTACTGCAAACATTATTTATATATGTACAAGATTAATGAATGTAAAAATTAATTTCCATCAGTGTTCCTGCTAAAAATAAGTGCGAGCACTGCTAAAGAAACTAAACAAACTGTAATAATTTGTATATATATCTAAAGTCATTGATCTTATATACATTTACATGACAGCTGTTTACTTCCGGTCTCTAAACTATATTTGCTTATCATTTACATTTATATAGTATATATCTCGATAAGGATTTACTAGTCTTTAACAAATCAAATTTTTCTCTGCTTTAACTATGTAAAAACTTTGAAAGAAATTTGCATTTTGTACAATGATTTCTCATTAAGAGATTTAGAGTTTATTTGAACTTGCTAGCAATCAATATGGAATTGAGGAAAAAAAACTCTTAATTAAATAAATAAATACAATGGAGACTTTCTTGAGACTAGAAATAGATATTAGCGACCACAACAAATTGTAGTTGCTGCACTTTTGTGTCATCCACTGCAATATAAATTAATGGTAAATGTATAAATCAATACCTTTCTGTAAAATGTGGTCTCTTAGCTCTCCCTTTGACTGGATGACTTGCTAAGTGGCACAAACTCTGTGCAACATATTGGCAAAAATGTGGGTCAACAGCAAACCACAACAATAACGTCCAATAAACGGTTATCAGACAAATGCTTGTGTGTGCGTGTGTAATGCGTGTGTGATTGTGCCTGCCTGCAGTTACGAATGTAAGCCCCACCTCATCCTCCACCCCTTTTACCCCCCTCTGAGACCAGTCGAAAACTGTGGCGCGCCTTTGTTGCTCCATCGTTGTCAGCAGTTGGTTCATCAACATTGTTTGCAGTTTGAAAATTGCGCGAAAAGTAACGCGCATTATAAGCACACACTCGCACACACGGGCACACACACACTCAGTAAAAAATACACTCACATAAATTTACGCACTGACTAACGTGTGTAAATTATGCAAGTAAACAGATTAATTGGGTCATCATCAAGTGGGCGCCAAACAAGTTGGAGAAAATAATCCAGAACACATTTTAACGGAAGCTAAGTTCAGATGAAGAGAGGGGTGGGGGGCGGGGCGATAGTACGCTGTCTGGTTTCCTCTTTATTTATAATTATTTACAACAACACAAATAGGTGACAACATCCGTTCGCCCAAGATTTTGAGCAATTAACTACTAAAGACAATATCCGTCGAATGACTCACATTTATGTGTGTGGAATTTGTTAAGTGACTAAAATTATTATCCAAGAATGTCAGCCGTTTTACAGCTGAAACTATATTTTTTCAGATTTATGGCCTTAGAATGCATCATAATCGAAGCGCTTTGTAATTATCAAAAACGTGGGTTTTGTTTTTTAATTGAGTTTTCGTGTGTATTGCAATTAAATGCGTCACAATAAATTTACAAATACAATTTGGAGGATTTTCTTTAGATTTAAGGGAGCTCGACTAGGAGATATCTAACGTCCAAATTCTAATCTATTCCTTAATATTTCTTATAGACTCTCACATTTCATTATTCATACAGAAGTACGGTTACATCGACTCGGCTCTTGAAGCTGATCAGGAATATGTATATATACATTCCTTCTACTTTAATTTTATTTTTTAATTTTTATTTACAGCGTAAGCATTTAAAATGTGTTTAAAAAAGAGTATGATTTTTTAAATTTATTATCAATAGGATTAATGAGAGCTAAAGGCTCGGAAAGGGTTACACTAGCTCTAACTGATAATAATAATAATAATTGGATAGATGTCTATCTGATAATAATTAGCCAACAATATTGTTGCTACTTTAAATTATTCTTATTGTTTGTTACGTTTTTTCTTAAAATGTTCGCATTGTTCAGTGCTGGAATTCGGCCAGTTAACTGTACAAGGAGACCCGCCTAGCACTAAACCCACACAAGGCCAATTTTGAGTTAAAGAGCTGTTGCTTAAACACCCCACACATTGGCACACACCAACACACACACACATGCGTGTATGTATTGTCGGTGCAAAGTACAGAGACTCGCTCCACCTTCAACCTACAAAAACGTTGCAAACTGTTAACGTCTGTAAAATTTGAGCATACATATTTATAAGCAAGAAAACAATAACCAGCAATGTATGTTTGACTGTTGGTTTATATTGTTGACTGTCTGTATTTGTGGGCCAGGAATTTCCCCATTTTGGTTGCTGGTTGCTTTGTCATCTCTGCAAATGTTTGTGTGGGAAATTAATTGTTTTAAAGTTATATAGCAAACACCAAAAAGTAACAAGACACGAGAGCGAGACATTGAGCCTTAGCCATGTAATTATTTTAAATGAGTTTCCAAAACCGCAACAGCAAACCAAAAAAAAACTGCAAAAACTATTTTAAGAAATCAACTTCAAACCAAGTCTTAAGAGTCTTACGTGGGCTGCCAAGCTCGGCATTAAATGACTTCAGACCATATTTAAAGTTTCCAATCGCTTCAAAAAGTTTTCATGCGTAAACTTACCTGTAAAGAAAACAAGAAGAAAAGTAACAAATTTAGTCGAATTTATCGAAAAATCATTTGTGGAAAGAGCAGACGGTAATGACCTAAACACATACATACATGCACGCCCACACATACACACACATCCGGCGTTTTACACTTACAAAAAAGAAACGCGCCATGAAAATTTTAAATTTTTTATTTTTATTATATAGAAAAATTTAATAACGATTAGAAATACTGCTGCCTGCTATTTGGTAGAATTATATATTTTTAATATTTGGAAAAACAATATTTAAATGCTTATAAATGCGACAAATTAACCGACTAATTTTAGCGTTCTGTGTAAAAAAAATAATAGAAAATAAACATACGACTAAAAGAAAAAATAAGTTTTTAAGAAGATTTTTCTAAAATTCAGATGGTTTTTTTCCGAGTGTACTGGCTCTCATCTCACACGCTCTTTCACTTTCCTGCGGGCACTTTGTGTGCGTGTGTGTGTGGCACGGCAACTGCCTGAGAGATGCTCTGCAAGTGGCAAGTGGAAAAGAAGTTGGCGTTCCTTAACCCGTAGTTGTAGCCATAACCGTAACCGGAAACGCTTGCACAACAAAAGTTCAAAGTTCTTAAAGGACACCAGTCAGCCAGGCAGCCAGCCAGGCAACCAGGCAACCAGCTGCTGGGCTCGTGTGCGTTTTAAGTGCAATGTCCCACCAGCGAATTAAGGTCAAATCATTCACAAAAGCTGGCAAGCTCCCTTCCCCTCAAACTTCCCCTACATCCAAAGCCGTAATAAGTCTGTCTCCTGTCTCCTGGCCCAGCTACCCATATTAATGACAGCGACAAGTTTTTTGTTGTACTTGTTTTTTGTTGTCTGCGAGAACGTTGCCACTTTTTCTGTGTGCAGCTTGCAGGATGAATGTATTTTATTTTTTTGCATTGCATTGCAGCTGCAACTCAGCGACGCGCATATCCTGAATGTTGCACATATCCTGCATTAAGTTTTGTGGTTTTATGTGGGTTTTTTGCTACATATTATTTCTACATCAAATTATTGTGTATATTTAAAAGTGCAATTTACACCCTTAGACAATAATAGCAAAAATCTTCTTGAAATACTTTTCGTTAAGTCTATTAATTTTAACAGTAATTTATATGCACGTAAATATATTTAATGAAAAGTTGAGAAATAGTGCATAATTAAATTTGAGCAAAATTATGTTGAATGCAGAATGTAAATGCAGAATGAAAACTCATAGGGTTTTCATATTTCTGAGTTGCTTTAAAAGATGAGTTGGTACAGCCATGTCCACCTATCGATCATATAATTGGAATATCAGCTCTCGTCTATCAAACTCATATCAAGTTAATTGCATTTTTATTTGCAAATAATCAATAATAATCGACAGCCATGGCAATAAAACACGCAATGGTAAATATAAAGCTGCATTTAATATACCCAGAAAAATTATCTAATAATAGTGAAAATTTTAGAAGCAGATATTGTGAACCAAAAGTTATATTTATATTGAACAAACTAATTACATCAAAGATACTTCTAACAAACATACAAAATGGATTTACGTATTTAAAAACTATTTTTAGGATTCTCCAAATCGAGCTCTAACTTTTATTGTTCTTAAAGAAAGAAACCGCCAATTTTTTAAACAGAAACACTAAGCTGAAAATGGCTTTATTGATCGTGAATAAATTAGGCTCGCTTATATATACCAAGCTAATTGCTTACGGAAATCCATTTCTACATTCCCAATTTAATGAATTATTACGAATTATACACATTTTATCTGAGTGCTGCTTCGGTGCAATCATTTATTATCTGGTCAACTCAAAAGTTTGATTTTTAAGAGGCCAATTGGCTAGTAAAATAATTATTTTACTTTTCCATAGATTTTCACTTTCATTTTTCACACACACTCAACAAAAAATTACCACACGGCTAATGCAAATTTGTCGTAAATTGTTGTAAGTGGCTTAAAATACCAGCTAAAAACAACAATGGTGTTGCCACAATAAGCTGACCAAAACTTTCACTTGACGATCAGAAAGCAGAAGCAAAAAAAAAACAAGGCACAAAAATCAGCTCCTGCCTTATGTGGGTCAAAAGGCGTTTAGCCGCGCAAAGCAGCTGCGAAATAATCTTTTGTCTTATCGCAAAACTTTTTGATTTTTCTCTTTTTGGTTAAGTTGAATTCAGAGTTCAAATGCCAATGCACGCAAAACCAATTGAAGCCCAACAAGAGCAACAACAACAACCATCTTTTGGCTGAGATGTGCTCTGTGATAAAAAGATGCGCTTTGTGAACTTTGAACTCGAGGCAAGCACGGTCGGTCAACAGAAATATTACAGCTATCCAGCCGTTCATTTTTGACAATGAACTTTAATAGCAAAGTGGATGTGAGTTTGTTGAGGGGGTAAGGGTCGGGGGATTAGAAGGTGACAGTTATGGGCGAGAAGTTGAATGTTGATTAATTTACAGCTATTCTTGTTTATTTTTGTAGATGTCCCATCTTATTTTCTGTGTGCTTTGTTAAGTTCTTTTTGGCCTTTGTTGTCATTTCTTATCACAGCACACAAAACCAAAATACACACACACAAACACACACACGCATGCACTATTCGTGTATGCAACTTTAGAATCAGGTCACGTGTACTTTTTTTAAATAAGATGATTAAGTTTCGTTGTTGGTTTTGAATTCAGCTTTGCTTTTGCTTTGGCTGCTGATGCTGTCTCTTATCAGCTTTTATAGCTCATTCTGTCTGCCACGCAAAAAGTTAAAATGTTAAGGCCCAAAATTGTGGATGCAGTGCCTGCTTGTCTGCCTGTCTAACTCGCTGTCTGTCAGTCAGTTTTGGGATCAGGCAAATGTAAAAACAAAATTCAGCAAAATGGAAAACTGCGTAAGCTCAACAAACTAAGCTATCCTTTGGGCGAGGAGGATTAAACGAAAAGATAAGTTTGTGGAAGTCAGTATTCCATAAGATCCAATACAGTGAGTCAAGAAAGCAATGGTTCCATTGAAATTGTAAAATTTCTCATTAGGAATATAATAGGTTGATTTTTCATGTTACAACAATTTCGGTGAAGGTGTTATTCTTGGGTTGCAACCAGTTGAAGATGTAAAATATCGATTAAAAATTTGAAGCTAAGTAACTAAATGTAGACTATTTCATTTCTGCCTTAGTTCTTAAAAATTTAATATTTTTAATAGCAGATTTAGGCAATAATAAATATTAAAATTCCTTCTGCGTTTTTTCACAACATTTTTGTAAAATTTAACCCTTTTTTAATGCTTAAAAATGTTAACAAATTCCTTAGCAACTAAATGTATTATAGCAAATTCCCTTACCGAAGGTATGTGTGTTCTGGAAATTTTAAAATTTGTACACAAAGAGAAAATGGTGTGAAAATGTAGTTAAGCACATTCACAAATATGCATGTACATTATTTGTTCATTGTTGCTCCCACGCTTTGACAAAAGTCACACTCGGGCGCCCCAAACAGACACAAACGGCTTCATGAATCATGGACACAAATAATAACAGTTAATTATGAGCAGTGTGCTAGTGTGTGCGTGTGCGTGCGTGTTTGCGTGTGTGTGAGGGGTTTTTCATAAATAAATTTGCACTTAACAGATGAAGAGAGAATGTTGCTAAGCGCAACAGGCTAGCAACAAACCAAACGCTAAATTATGACTGTGAATGGGGGTGGGGGTAGGCGGGAGTGTGTGATTGGTTGCCAGGCAACAAGGAAGTCGTGAAACAAAGCAATGCTCAATGAACAGAGAGGCGCAACTGAGCAATAATAGCAGCAACAACAGCAGCAGAAGCAGACAGACAACAACGGAATTAAAATTTAATTTTAATCGTCAAAATGAACGAAAAGAACCAACAGTAAAAGAGAGCAGAGGATGAGAGAGACCATGTGAGGGGCATCCTATACAAGCGTAAAATATATACATACACATGCAAATGTATATACTAACACACGTCCATACACACATATTGGATAATGGCGTGCAGACAAATAGATTTTCAAGCAGGCAACGCTGCCTTTGCAGAAACAACTGCATGCACACAACACACTACACACACGCATATAAAGAAAATGTAATAAACACAAAATACAAAAACAGTGTAGCCGCCGAGAAGTGCAGATGCAGCAATGTATACATACATAAACATATGCATCTACATACACAGGCATGCATATGCATGCAAGGCTGGAGATTTGTAAGACGAGATCGGCAAGCAAGCAAGAACCAGCACTGCAACAGCAGCAGCAGGAAGAACAATAAAAACAACAACCCGGTGAACAGGTCGGCAGTACCACAGGTAGTGAGAAAGAGAACGATAAGACTGCTGCGGATAAATATCGATAAATTAACAGCAGGCAGGCAGCGGCAGGAAACAAAACCACTACGAAAACTAGTCAAAACAAAAGGCAGGTAAAGCAACTAAAAACAAGAACGCGACAAATGCAAGCTGAGAAACGGCATTCGTTGTTATGTTGGATTTCTGCGGGGGCGCGACGAACATAAAAGCAACTGTAAAAATGCAAACTTCCAGAAACTGCTCAGAGTGAAGTATGTTACAACAACAATGTTAAATATGATATTAGAAATGTCTAAAATTACAGAGAGAAGAGAGTGCGACGTATGCAGCTATTTATATGGGTAGAGGCTGCCATCGTGTAGAAAATCAAATTGCAGACGAAAAAGAACAGAGACATGAAAGATGTTATTGTTGTTGTCTGATGTCAGAGCGCATGCGTTTAGCTGATGCCGCGTTGGGCTTTTCTTCATTATTACTTGTTGTTGTTGCTGTGCTTTTACATTTTGATTTTTCGGAAAACGCACACAACAAATTTATGCGACGCCGCTTGTCAACACTGTTCCTGTAGTTGTTGTTGTTTTTGTGTTGGTTGCTGCAGTCGTCGTCGAGGGGTGTGTTTTTCCATTTCCATTTTGCTTTCCTTTTTTCTTTTCCTTTTTTGTATTTGCGTTGGGGGTTGTTGTTGGAGCATTCTAATGTGCTCACATTCACATAGAAAGCGTACAAAACATGCTAAAAAGACATTCTAACAAACTCTCGAATGCAGACTGACTGCGACGCAGTTGAAAGCAACCCTATAACAACAACAACAAAAGTAAGCTTTCCTCCTCAAGCTCCACAAATATAACCAACTGCTGAGCAATTAACAATAAAAAATTGCGTTATATTTCGTCTCAAAAAGGCAAATGTTTATTATCAGAGTACCTGAAGTTCAATAGACTCGGGGACAAAGAAACCGAATACAGTGCTCCCTCGTTATGTGAACTATTCGATCTTTTTATATTTAAATTAAATTGTAATTTGTCAATTTATTTATTGTATTTATAAAATATTTACACATGAACAATTTTTATTATATCTTCGGAATTCTGTATTCAACTACAAGTCAGCTGCATCTATTTTACAAATCCTTACTTTGCAATGCTTTCTTTAGCAAGCTGCCCCCCAAAAATATAGACATAAATAGAGGGTAGGGGAGAGGTTTCTTGAAAAGGCGCTAATTTTTTTGGCAATTGAGAATGGGAAATGGGTTAATGAACTGCAACAGCGTCGATAAGGAAATTCATCAACCATAATTTATTACATTTATTTACATATATAAAAATCAATAATTTATTTATACCATAAATATTTAACTTACCGTTTGACCATTTTGTTGGTTACCCCAGAATTATTTTCCTGCTGAGTTCCAATATCAACGGATTTATTATAATCCAGTTTTGAGGTAAAGATTTTAATGCGACGGAAATCAATTTTGGCGATGTCTTCTTTAACCTTTTTTTTAGATTAAAATATAAAGTTTTATTGGATTGATTTTATAATTGCACGCAAAGGAATTCTGTTAAAAATGGCAGTTTCAGCTGTTGTTGCTGTTGTATAAGGAATAGTCGCATTGCGGGAGTCCAATTGGACTGTGTATAAGACTTCTAAACGGCAACGGCAAAAACAAAGCAAAAACGAAAACAAAAAAGCGAATGCCATAAAATTTTATAACAAAACACAAACGGAAAGCGCAATGTAAACAAAGTATGTGAAAATAACTGCAAAGTTCTACAGTGCTGCGTAAATAAATAAATACATATAATTTCTCTATATGCACATATATATTTTTATTGTTTAATTTTCAGCATGCAGCTCAAGCCTTTGCAAACAACAATAACAAAAGCTTCGATTTGAATTTGGTTTTCGTTTTCGACTCTCGACGTTGGTTTGTTTGTATATATATTTTCTTTTCTGCAACACTTCAAGGGCTTTATAGGCACAAGAACAACAACAGCTGCAACAACAGTATGGCCACTTTATTGATTCACTGTTATTACAATTTGGTCGAAATTAAGCACAAATTAAATTTAAAACGCGCAGTCGGCAGATGAATGCACTTTGGTATTATACGCGAATCCATTTTTGTTTTTTCGTTTTCTTTGCCCGTTTACCAAACTAATAATTCCATACACACTACACCTACACGCATACATGCCCACATGCACTTCTGCATACACACACACACAGCCACTGACATACATATAGGCAAATGGATTTGACTTTCTGTAGAATATATATTTTATTCTTTACCTTTTTGTTAAAAACAAACTACTTATTTTTCAATGTTATAGGTTTTTACACTTTGATTCACTTGTCGCAGTTAATATTTTGCTGCATTTCACGAGTTCGCTGTCGATATGCATTCGCGTATGCAACTACTTTCTGTTAGCCCGCCGCCACGAATTCTATTTTAATAATGATAATTGCAAATTACAATTCGTCTGTTCAATTAAAATAACTTCGCCCGTTTCAAAAATTCTGAGATTTGTTATCAAAGCGGTATCCGTGCGAACACGACGCGCTATTGTTGCGTTTTGTATACTGAAACTAGGGATGTTGATATTATATCGATGTTTTTTACGCAGCAAGTACTGCAGATTAAATAGATATCGATTCTAGAGCTATCGATATTAATATTAATCCTTATTTTCTCAATACAAAAATACCAACAATTTATAATGTATGTTTTGTCTTAATAACATATTATTGAAATAATTTACGAATTCACATCATTAAATTATTTATTGTATTAAAATACTCTAACTTGCAATATTATCGTGTTATTCGTTATACCAACAGCAGTGTCAAAGGGCTATCGATGTTTACTGTCTTCTGTTAACCTAGTTTTCGGATCTGCTCATATGGTACTCTTAACTGTTAAGCACTTATGTTAAACATCAACAAGCCGAAAATCTATTACAGTTTAATATTGAACCCAATGGCTGCATTTCTTCATAACATTAAATAATGTTCACATTATCTGCTCTTATTTATATTAACTATGTGTCGTAATTACTAATTACTAAGATTCAAATGCCAATTAAATATTTTATCTTGGGAAATTTTCTTCGAACAAAACGACCTTTTTACAAGGATATTATTGAAACAATTGAATATTGATTAGAATTTAACAATTTACTTCTCCCCATCTGGTGCATATTACAGTTATAATTAACAGCAACCAACTCAAAACTTATCGATTAGAAGCTTAAAAAGTAGAATGCTTTGCAATTCGAGTGATGTTGATTTTATTAGTTAAAATCACCGCTCTTGCCATCACAGGCCACAATCTTAACTTTGTCGACCTTGACGAACTCATGTACCTCCCTAAACTCCACATCGTTCAACATCAAGGTCCAGACATTGTCGCAGAAGCGATAAGTATTTAATTTGCCCGCCTTAAATGTGACGCGAGCCTTGACCCGCTGATTTAATGCGTTGTTGATGCTCTTGTCAAACTGCAGCAGCACCTTAAATGCCAATGTGGGCGTAATTTGGCCATACTGAAAATATAATTAAATATATTAATATATGTAAATATATATAAACAAATAATAAACGTGTCGTTCTAACAACGTATGTCATTTATGTACACACACACACACATACATACATTGTGTCTGGGCATATTTTGGAAAAGTTGGTTTGAATAAAAAGCAAAAACTTGGGTTAGTATTATCTACTAAACGAACCAAGTCTGCTGAACATTCTTGCTTGACTTAGTTTGCATATTCGTCTATCTGTTTGTCCATCTGTGATGCAGCTGCAGCGACTGCAATTGTCTTAATGTTGCGATGCTCAACTCACCTGAATTAATTCGTCAAGGCTCTCCTGTAGTGTATTACCAAGAGTGGTATTGCGATACAATTGATACGACATATTAATAAGTCGCCAAATTGTTGAAATAAAAATGTTATTTGCCTGTGCAGTCAGAAATAATGTTGCGATGGCACAGAATGTCGACTACAACACAAATCGTTGCGATTACAACATAAAATGCGATATGTTGTACTCGATATATAGTCATACTTTTGCGATATGCTTGGTATAACGGCGACGATGTTCACTCCACCAAACACGAATGTTTGCTGCTAACATGCTTGAGTTGTTATTAAGTAGTAAACTAAGATTTTAAGATTAATATACGAGGTAGAAAGAGATAGACGAAGAAAGTAACTAATAAGTCGTTACCAAGAACTCGACATTACAAACAAAATCTGAGTTATGTATCAAACAGCTTTACAGCGTGAAATATCCAACGCACAAAAAGCAAGCTGCTACATAATTGACGGAAAATAGGCGGCGCCTGCATCCTGTTTGCTACCCTTAACGGACACCCTGAAGCGGAAGTTGCCCAAGGGTTGCATAGCAGCAGCGACCAATCAGATCCATGCCGCTTCAGGTCTGCTTCAGGTGTGGCGCCAATATTGTTTTTATGAACCACAATTCAAGCGCCCTCTTGTTGATTGCAATGCGGTACATAAATTGTGTGGCGCAAGGATAAACACAGTGGTTGACCATAAGCGGAGCCACTGGTCAGCGTCGGCGACGTCGGAAGTAACGGCAGTCAGATTCAGTCTCTCGTCGATTACTCAAGTGATTAGTTCATAGTTCGGGTGCACAAAATGCTGCAACAGAATCCTTCGTCATCATCGCCGTTGCTCCTCCATTTGAATGATGTTATCAACTCCACGAAGTCCAATCCAACTCCCACACACACACCCACACTAACACCAACACTCACACACACCGTAATTGCCATGCGTCCGCAACGTCCGTCATCTCCACGGCAATTCTTCGAACGTCTCTATGGTCATCTCGAGACGCACACCCACAACAACAACAACAATAGTAACAACAATAACAACAGTGAGAACGGAGACATCGACGTGGGCACCCATATCGAGACTCCCTACCAGAGCGATGGTGGCAGTGTATCCTCGCCAGATATATCCATCAGTGATGAGCGCATCTCGTTAATCAGTTTTCCGCCTTATGAGCTACATCCGCCACCGTCGGACTATAATAACTACAGAACAATATCAAACGGAACTTCGCCTACGGTTCTCCCTTATACGGCCTTTTCTAGTGATCCTCACATTACTGCCGGATTTTCCGCATTTCGTAAGTAAAAAAATATACCCAATTCACTTAAATTTAAAAAATTTGAGACCCTTATCAATGAGCTATCAAAGTCCAGTACAGATCATTGTTAAGGGCATACTCAGGTTGGTGAGACGTGGAACGAAGTCACATCTTTTAGCTTTCCAAAAAACGAGATGATTTCCAGACTTAACTTCACATCAGTTTCCAAAAAACCTTAGAAAACTTTAAATTATTTTTGTGCTGAATTTTATTTCAATTTGTGGCTTTCCAAATAATTTTATAATGTTCGTAAGAGCAAAGAAGAAGAAGAAGAATATTTTTCAAAGTTTATATTTATATTCTCGATAAGCATCAAAAGTCATCTCAGTCAGTCTTTTTTGGGTGGACTTGAAGTAAATGCAAATCAGATCACAATATGATACAACTGGAAAGATAAGGTCTTTTCAGAGCTTTGTCAAAACTATACCGATTTCCAAAAGTAATAAATATAAATTAATATATTCTCAACAAAACAATCTAATTTGCTATAAGGTGCACTTAAAAATTTTAATGTTTTTCAACAAATGAATTTATGCTATTTAACAACGTTGTGCTATAGGGAAATTTCTTGGGTTACTTCTGCGTATCCTCTGTGGGTTTCTCTGGCGAGGATTTCAAGTGTCGCAACTCCATGCTCAAAAACATTCGCAAATTGGGATCTTTAATCTTGGCCAGAACAATCTGTCGAGCACGCTCATCATTATCGCCCAGTATCTTGGCCACAGTTTGTGCATATTCCACCCAGACACAATTGGCGCAACCCGACATGCAGCAGGTGGTGGGTTCCGGGGGTAACTAAAATAGATATAGTTATAGATATAGAAAACATGCCTCTAGGTGGATATTAAGAGAATTTACCTCTATGTCCTCATCCGAGGAGGCATCCTTGTCGGAGAGGTGTCTGGGGTGCAGGGCAGCGGCCAGCTGTAGTCCACAGCGCCCAAGCAGTCCGCTGGGATATCTTAGGCACAGAGGCATTGAGGATAGGCTCGGCACTGCATTTAGAAGGCGTATCAATTTATATATCATTATTGATCAACAGGAAAACATTTTGATATTCACACGCTCAGACAAAATGCAGGTGCAAAAGTTTGTTTACTTAAGCAGCATACAAAAAAGTTAGTTCCGCAGGAACTGCACAAAAAAAAGCTCTTTAAAAAGGGCTATTAAATATCTTTGCACTTGTCGGTAAATAATTGAAGAAAAAATGTACAAATAAAAAGCCCAAGCAGAGGAAATAATAAGGCACAAGCACAAAAAAGAAGGGAATGAAGAAAAAATAAAAGAACGGGCGTTAAGAAGAAAAGAAATTAAGAAAATATTAAAATGCATTGAGCTGTGAAAATTCCCATTTACTTGCGGTAATCTCGCTTAAAGGTTGCTGTAAGAAGGACTTGCGGTTAATATTGAAAAGTGAGAATGCACAGTGAAGGATTGTATACAAAGCGATAGAAAGAGTAAAAAGAGAGAGGGAGAGTAAGAGTTGATAAGAGAGATGATTTTAAAAGCCACATCATTATTATGTGTTTCGCACAACCCCAAATAAGAATAACACCTAAAAAAAAGCTATACACTGCTTGCTGTATTGGTAAAAAATTAGCATTGTAATTGAGCTTAACAGGAAACCGTAAAAAACACACACAACACACAAAACACTTGCGCCAGCTCAAAGGACACTTGTCATATCGTATTTCACACGTGATTTAAAAAAAATGCATAAATATGTTTGTGTGTGTGGGTGCATAAGCCGAAAGCAGAGCTTATGACAGTTCTGCGTTAGTCAGGCAAAGGGTAATCAGGCGAAAACTAGAGATTAGCCCGTCTCTCACGCACCCACACAAAGTTTACAGCTTCGCAGTGCGAATAGCGAAATACAAAGAGAGAGATAGAGAGTAAACATTTGTTAGGGATGGGGGTGTGGAGCAACAACAATTAGGCGGTAATCAGCATACTGGGACAGACAATGAATGTAAACACGCCGCTTGCGAATGGGTGTGGCTAAAGAATAAAGTGCGCTTGGATGACGAAGTGCAAACAAAAAATTACGTTGTGAAGTGCAAATACCCTTTTACGCAGTGTAGTATAAGTTGGAGCTTGTGGAATATTACAAATTATTTTCTAATCTAATAAATAATGTATTTTTACTTGACTTGACGGTATAATTTTATATATATATTTAGTTTTGTAATTATTTCAACAAAGATAATAATATCTAAAAGTGTATTTTACATGCAAGTAAAATTATGTTATGCTGTTACGCTTAAAAAAAAATAGGATATTTAATAACGGTTTTTTTTTGCAATCTGTAAATTTTTTAAAAGATAATTATTTTACTTATGCGTTGCAAACAGCATGTGCAGGCTTTAGTATCTATCATGGTAGTGTATAATTATGATGACTGCTGGATGTTGAAGTGTGTGTGAATTGACAATGGTAGAATGGAAGACAGCTGTGCGCATTGTTGAAAGTTTCCCGGCTCAGATTGCCCAAATTATGGATTGCTCGGATGGTGCACGGCCCGGATGAGAGGGGGTGGAGGGGAGAGCAATAGAGAGCCTCTGATGGACAATGTGGGCAGGCACACGTGTAAAATGCATTTTAATGTGCGCTATAAACGCGATCAGAAGCGAAGGGACGGGGCAGCATGGTTAATTATTTGTTTAACTTGTTAACACGCAAGGACATTGAGTCCGGGGCGGGTTTAGCGCAATTTGATGGTTTGTTAATGTAAGATTAATTTCACTTTAGCATTTCCATTGTGCGTGCAACGTCTATTGTTGTCCTTTGATTATGATATCCACTCTAACAATTTGATTATCCGTTCTCTATATTCGTTAAGTGGCGCGACGTCGTCGCAAGGAGGGACGCCAGAGACGTCAGCGTACCACGTTTAGCACGGAGCAGACACTCCGCTTGGAGGTGGAGTTCCATCGCAACGAGTACATATCGAGAAGTCGACGCTTTGAACTGGCGGAAACGTTGCGACTCACAGAGACACAAATCAAGATTTGGTTCCAGAATCGGCGAGCCAAGGATAAGCGCATTGAGAAAGCCCAAATTGATCAGCACTACAGGTGAGAGGTGGTTAAAAACTTGGAAAGACCTTGTGCCTTAACGTATGACTGTTTATTTAGTTAAAAGAAAGTATTGCGAAACAGATAATTAATTTATCATATATATATATTCTTTATATCAGAAATATGATTTGATATCAGTGCTTACAATTATTTTATGGATTAATGGAACCATATGTATATTTCAAATTGAATTAAAAACATTTTGCAAATAGCTGCAATATAGCTGAAAACAGGAGGTTTAAAGCCTGTTAAGAGTATCTCTATTTAAGATTAATTAAAACATGTGAATATGAGCCTTGTTGATTCTCATGTTATTATTCTGTCGCTCATATAAATGTCTATATATATTAATGCTCAATTCTCGAGTTTCAATAGCTTTCAAATTCCTGATTTGCGTATGGTATAAACCATATCTATATTTTAAATTTGACATCGCTCGCTCCCTCTCTCTCTCTCTCTCTCCGGATAGACTTCGATATATTTATACTCAGATGTGTGCACAACATAAACACACCTTATTTACTATTCAGTTTCAATAAAAGGCATTCAACTCAGAAATAAAAAAAAGGGGACATCTTTTTTGCAACGGAAGTAATTCAAAGAAATGTCACAAGTTTAATTGATGTACTCACATAAAATTAACACGAAATTAATTTTACGACATTTACGCGCACACAGGCCCAATTAGACAATGTCCGCGTCCGCGTTCTCGTCCTCTTCTCTCTCTCTCTCCTCTTCCCTATGCCATCCTAAACTGGGTGGTTCACCCAAAAAAAGTGGTCATTTGATGTAATGCACGATACAATCAATTTGCAGGAACTTTGTCGTGGCCAATGGTTTTATGAGCACTATTATGGGTCAGACAAGCTATGCGACGGCTGCCACAGCAAGCAGCACAGCGGCAGTGAGGCCGACGGCGACAGCAACAATGCTTGCCACAAACGGTGGCGTGGGCTACTATGGAGCACCTGGAGGACTGCAGAGCCTGTTGCCAGCACCGCTGCCAAAGGACTCAGTCATCAACAACAACAACGTGACCCGTGATCGTGCCGATATTAACTATGCTAACATAGAGGATCAACATCAGCACGAACTGCATCCCAATTTGCAACAGCAGCAGTCGCAGCATCAGCAGCAGCAGCAGCGGCGCAGTCGTTTTGTGCCTCCGCCGACGCTGATTAATTCGTGTTAGCATCAAAATTTGGCTAACTGAATAGAGCTTTAAATCATAAAATACTTTAATTGCTATATTAAGCAAATCAGTAAATTATTTCCATATCTCTGTTAATATAATATTGCATTAAATAATTTAAGCATATAACACGAAACGATCGACTGAATGATACCCTGTTTCCAGACTGTAATGACGTTAAAATTTCCGTTAAGAAAGATAACAAATGATTGGCTTGATCATTGAAAGATTTATATATTAGCCGAATAATTTTCATTCTGGTCGCTGTTATACAGGGTATATTTAACGTGTGTATCTAAGCATTAAAAATAAATTATATATTGAACTGTACGGAGTACAATGCACATATTTTCTTTTCGTTTAACGACTTTTTAGCTTTAATATCGGTAAAAAGGCTAAAATGCGCAGCACTGTCTTATGTGACATGCCTCTTGAACAATTTATTTAGCTGACAACACAACGACACACTTACCTTAGTAAACTGCATTTGTTATTGCAGCAATTAAATAACCACTGTTTTATTTACACCTTAATTTTGGAGAGACAAATAAACAAAAACTAACTTAGAAAACGTACATGGTTTGCGCAACAACAACAAACCAGGGGTGACAAAGATGTGTGTTTGTGTGCTTGAAAACAACCTGTCGATAACACAAAATATATATCGATATCTAAGGCGCATCGCTGAATTTTTCTTCGCGTGCGTGTCTTAACGAATTGCAGTTGTGCATTATTTTGTAAATTAAATTAAACGTGCGCCAAATATGGCAAACACACCGCAAGTTGTTAAACTGGATGATTCCTCCGATGAACCATCACCAGAAATATTCGAAATAAAGGACGAAGACGTAAGTAGCAATAGCATTTCGGCATTCGCATTGCCCACTCCACCAAATCGCATACATAAAAAATCTCTGCTGCAAACTAAAATATATGTACAGGTGTATATTTAGATATCTGTATGTGTGTATCTATATTTATTTATATTTTGCCCCAGCAGGACATATGTGAATTGGAGCACCTGCGAAAGCTGTTCATCGGCGGCCTGGCACCCTACACCACCGAGGAGGGCCTCAAAGTGTTCTACTCACAGTGGGGCAAAGTGGTCGATGTTGTTGTGATGCGAGATGCGGCCACAAAGCGCTCACGTGGCTTCGGCTTTATCACCTATACAAAGTCCGCCATGGTTGATACTGCGCAAGAGAACCGGCCCCATATCATCGACGGAAAGTATGTGAATGGGCTTAAATCCCTTTATAGTCATATAATACGCGTTAATTACATGCAATAAACACTTTTATCAAGAACTGTGGAGGCGAAACGTGCTTTGCCACGTCCGGAACGCGAGACGCGCGAGACAAACATTTCGGTAAAGAAGCTGTTCGTTGGCGGCCTCAAGGATAATCATGACGAGGATTGCCTTCGCGAGTATTTCCTTCAATTCGGCAATGTGGTCTCCGTCAAATTGCTAACGGACAAAACAACCGGAAAGAGGCGAGGATTTGCCTTCATCGAATTCGATGACTATGATGCCGTAGACAAGGCCATACGTAAGTTGCAATTGTCAAATATAATATAAATTGATGAACAATCTTAAAATTTTATCAACAACAACAGTTCAGCGGCAGCACTCAATCAAATACGTGCTCGTCGACGTCAAGAAGTCGATTTACAATCTAGAGAAGAAAGACCGAATGGCACAGGGTGCTGCAGCGAATGGCAATAAGATGCAACAGCAGCAGCAGCAGCAACAACCGCCGCCAAATTCGAATATGCCGCCAGCTGGCTACCGTCCCCCAGTGCCTCCGCCGCAGCAGATGCCGCCGTATCAACATCAACAGCCGCCGCCGCCAATGTCGGCGCCACCACCAAACTACAACTATTGGGGACCACCGCCGCCGATGCAGCCCTATTACCAGCAGCCGCCGCCTCATATGAATGCGTGGAACGCCTATCCACCGGCACAGAATGGTTGGAATGCACCGCCGCCACCACCACCAGGCGGCCATCCGCAATGGCATGCCAATCAATGGGGTGGTCCGCCGGCCGTGCAGCCGCCCACACCCGGCATGCCGCCAGGTCCGCATCATCGCAACGGGCCACCGCCACCTGCGGTTGGCAATTGGAATATGCCAGCGGCGGCACCACCAATACCCGGTTCAATGCCGCTAACAGGTCCACCTCCCCATCAGCCGCCACCGCCACAGCAGCAGCCGGTGCCGCCAAACTTTGGCAGTGGCTATCAACAGAGCTATGGCGGTGGCCCCGCCAAGCACAGCAACATGAACGGCAATCGCATGAATCCCTATGCGGCTGCACCACCCAGCAGCTATCGTAAGTAATGCGATTTCATAATTTTCAAATATCACAAAATGAATCCTTTTCGCAAATAGATAATGCCCAACCTCCGGCGCCTGGCTATGCGCCGTACAATGCAGCTGCACCGCCCCCCACTGGCAATGGACCAGCGTCGGGTCTGGTGCCCAAAAACGTATCCAATGGCTCAGTGGCAACGGGTGCCAGCGCCAACAGCAAATATCGTCGTTAATTTTTTGGGGTGAGTAGAGCAAGCGAGAGACTTTTTCGTATTTCGCTTCGATTAGTCATTGTTGTGGTACATTTCTATATTGCATAGTACAATTTGAGCAAGGCAAAGTTTAAGGTACAAATTACAGACAGCCATTCGCTAAGTATGTCTGCAAAATGTCAAATTACTAATCATTTGTAAAATTCTCTTTAATTTAGATGCCTTTGTGTGTGTGTGCCCTTAAAGTGCAGCACAAAAGCAAGTTACAGATACAGATAAATAGGCTTTGTTATAAGCTAGGACACACACTCGCTTAGAAACTTAAAACAGGATACATATTAACTGCGTTGGCTCTTCTTCTATATATATAGTCTTATATTTATTTATATATAACTGAGAAAACGAGCAAACTAACTACGGTTTTTTTAAAACTCTTAACATAAGCTGTAATGTTATTTATTGAATGATTGATATCAATTTATCTATATATACATCTATATGTATATGCATATGTTTGCATTTAAGTGACACTTTGCTTACAATAAGACGAAAATATTTAAATGAACTCAACTTAAGATATAGTTGGCTACAACTGAAAGCGGTAGCCATATGCGTTTCATTTCAATTAGTGTTAACTTGCCATGCTTTATTTTCAAAACATATATATTTTGTGTAAACTTAAATAGAAGTTATATCTAACTAGTGCTCTCTTCTCTCTCTCTCTCCATTATAATATATATATATATATATAAATAGTTACTTATGCATAAACTGTAACTCAGTCTATAATTGGCGCCTGTGCCCAGCTCACCAATTGCAAATCGTATATTGTATTTTTCTAATCAAATTGTTAATTAATACACCAACTAGTAATTGAAACACTTGTTTCGCCGAGCTTATAGAGCTATTTTTGTATAGCTCTCGTGTGTAGTACATTAGTTATTAGACGCTTTAATACTCTTATAAATATATATTTGAAATCAATCAACAACAAGATAGTAAAACAAAAACAAAAAAAATGATACGTCCAGTAATAAATATTGTTAATTCGAAGCGGGAAGCAAAGGTGAGCAAAGCACAGCTGCGTTTATAGTATAGTAACAAAAAGAAGTTAATTACTATAGAAATATGTATAATTTTAAACGAGTTAATATCAAAATATTTGTCAATTTTTAAAACCATCAATGTATATCAATATATATATATATATATATATATACATATATACGTATGTATATGACTGTCTGATATACACTCTTCTTATATATTTATGTTAACTTGTAAACGGTTTCCACTCACTGAAATCGACATTCAGATATGTCGCACATATGTAGAACGAATCCTTATACATATTTTACATCAAACAAATTATACGGAATGCAACAAAAACAACAACAAAAAGTATAATAATAATACATTTTAATGGAGAGCTTATTTGATTCTGTTTGACAACAATGAATTTAATTGCAAAACTTTGGAAAATTTTATTAATTTATGTGTTAAGAAAATGAAAGAAAGTAGAAACAACAAAGAACAACCACGACATGAACTTTAAGTTTAGCATTACTTAACTAATTATTATATATGTTGCTATTGTGTATTTCGATATGTATTAATAAGCTTAAGTTTTGTAGCTCACGCCAAAGGCTTTGGATGACATCATAAATGCTACTTTTCTAAATTTCAAACAAAACTACGATAAGCGATAAAGATATGTATTTTATTATGTATGGGGTGCCCAAGAGAGCAGAGACCCAAAATTTGCAAGTTTAATTTAACTCTACAGACATGCTTACATCTATTACATTATGACTTGACATATTATAAATTTATAATAAAAAAAAAATATATATAAATATATATTTATTTTTAAATAAATAAATTCTTAAAACCCACACTATGTATGTATCTAAATATTTTATTTGGGCTGCCCCCAATAGATGCAATTTTAAGTAAGTCTCGTTTAACAACGGATCCAACTTAAGTAAAGTTAAAGCCAACTACTTAAATTAACAGTTAGAAACTTAGTTAATCGTATGCATATGCATCTCTCAATACAACTATATATATATATATATATATATGTAAAGTCTATTTTGAAGGTAAGTTAGTGGGTGAAATTGGAACTATTAACTTACATATGTATATATATAGTATTCTTGGACTGCTTAAGTACCGCTTTTAATCTGTATTTCGTAATCTAGTATTTCTAAAAGTACCACATCAATATTTCTTTCCCAAAACCAAATAAAACTAAGACCTCGAGCACTGCTGGATGCACACAAAAAGATTCCACGACACATTCCAAACGTAAACCTGAACAAAAATTCTAGGTAAGTCTATAAAAAAAATATAGTTTTGCTTTCAGTAAATGTTTATTTGCTTTAATAAAATCAAATATAATTTGAGTGAAATCGAAATCTGTGTTGTTATTGTTATTATGTTGGCATCGAACATGTTGCAAGTGAACAAGTTTGACGGCCCCAATGATTGGTTGTCTGCTTGTTGTCAGCGCCTGTGCTCCAGTTTGATGACGATCCATAATCGCTGGTTAGCTCTCCGCCTGTCCAAACAGTCTTACGTCTACCGCCGAAGTGATTGGACATTTAATACCTTCCAAGTGAACACGAACTCTTCAGCTATATTGTAAGTATATTTCTAAAAAGCTGCAACATAATTATATTGGAATATACTCGTGTCAAAGTTTGAAAAATAAGAAGCAAAATAAATGCATTCTGTTTGGTCAGCTTTAAAGTATTTTGCTCATATTCAAGTTCAATAATCTCGAAATTCAAATCAATTAAACTCAATTATTTTGCATATTGCCAATTAATTTGGTTAAATTGCTTCAAATGTTGTTCCAATAACTATAAATAGTTAAATACAAGGTTATCACTGGACATACACAAAAGTGTCATCATCATCAAAGTGCAGTTCCGCAAATGCATTAAATTGCTACACTCAAAAAAATATCTGCTTTAATAAATCATAAATGTAAACTACGTACACATAATGGCTCTGACTATTCGCACTAGTTTTTTTGGGCAGTGTAGCTTATGAATAAAATTCAGTATTTGGTGCAGGCTCTCGGCACTCATATAAACATAGCAGTCTCTCTGGCTATATGCGAAGCATCACGTCATTCTCTGTCAGTTTTTTTTTATCGTTATAATTAAACTGTGGCAACAACGAATATTGCATACACATGCACTCATGCACTCATACACATAAACATGTAGCATCAACTGGGAAAAATTCCTGGAAATTGTTGCAATGACCAAGATATAGTTCTAGAGATACATGCACATATTTAGATATATAAAATGCATTTGTGTGTAGAATTGGAAACGTTCTGTGTGCCACATTCAAATAGTTGCGCACTCAAATTGTGGCGATTAAGCAAATCTTAGGACTACGCCAAGTTTCCCAAAACGGAAGTCCAGGCTACAGATAAGCACGGGTCAAAATGCGAGATAAGTTTTGCTTTTCTTGCTGTGCCACTTTAGAAGTTCATCTTTATATTTTTTATATACATTCGTAAATTCATTAAATGTGCTGATTAAATTCGAGTAGCTGCACAGAAATATTAGCCAACGATTGTCGCATTAAGGTCAAGCCTTAATCAGAAATAGGTCTTGTATATAATATATGTGTCTGCTTTGTAAATAGAAATTATTTCAGAAATGCTAATTTTAATACATATACATTTTCATATACATATAAACATTTTCCAAATGCTTTGAAGCAGAGAACATGTGTTTAACATGTTCACATCAAAATCATTTGAGGCCTTTCTGGTGTGGACCTGATTATTTTGCGAGTTCTGTTTTAAATTACAAACATCCGCAAAAATGTCTTTGAGCTACAATTATTAGTAAACAGCATTTTTTGCGTAATATCTCTGAAAATGTATTCAGTCTAATGTAATCTTAAAATATGCATTTGCATATCAAAACAATGCATTTGAATCTAAAAAAATCAGTAAATAAGGCTATATTAAAATAAATAAAAAAACAGAAAACAAATTTTTTTTAATTAATTAAAAAAAAAACAAAAATCATTTTGGAAAAAAAAGAAACAATAGTTTGTAATGGTCGAAAAGATTGTGGGTCAATTCTCAATAAAAGCTCGGTGTGTATCGGTTTTTTTGGTCCACCCCAGTAGCAATCTGTGTTTGTGAAACTCTCAAAATCAACAATAAGTGTGCATTGTTTCTGTTCGAATTCCGTTACTTCCTGGAGAATGGCTCTTGTCGCATCGACTGCACGTTAAAAAATATCATTGCGCATAAATGCGGCGTCTGCGGTTTTGTGTAAGTCACCCCAAGAAGGGGGTTGTTAATATTTAAGGCATAAACCGTTACAAGCCGAGTACAGTCCCAAACACTAAAAAAAATGAGCTTGCCTTAAAATTAAAAACAAAAAAATAATATTAAAAAACAGCTGCTTGTGCAATGAAGGCTAAACTTAATCGCTTAAGGCCTTGACCTGCCGCACTCCCGATTGAGATTAGTTGGTTAATGACACAGGAATTTGAATATCTTTTTGGTCACTTACAGTTGGAAGCAGAATTCTTGACGAGATGCGTTCCATTTGGCTGCTGCTCTGCTTGGGGCTGCTGGCACTTTCACAAGTGCACGCTCAGAATCTTAACTTAGACGACTTCTTAGCCGACATTTCCGACTTCGATGACACCGATGAGGAGTTTCTCCTAATGCTAGAGGAGAAGCACAGGGTGCGTATCAATTTAATCCTATAGCACTTTATGAAGAATTCTTGCTTATGACACTCTTTCAACATTAAGAACAAGGATTTAGAACGTGAAAATGAACTGGCCGAAAGTCTGGCCGGAGAGCAGAATGAGCTGCAGAATCCGGTCGTCGAACGTGATCCCTGCGAGACCATGTTTTGCGGTGCCGGCCGCATCTGTCAGCTAAACCAGCAGGACAAGGCCGAGTGCATCTGCATACCAAAGTGTCCAGATGCGTCGGACCCACGTCGTCTTGTTTGCACCAACAAGAACGAGACCTGGCCAACGGATTGTTCCGTCTACCAGCAGCGTTGCTGGTGCGACATCGGGGACCCCCGCTGCCGTCATCCCGATAATTCCCATATGCATATTGATTACTATGGCGAGTGCCATGAGCTTCGTGTCTGCGATGGCGGTGATCTGGAAGACTTCCCTCGTCGCATGCGCGACTGGCTGTTTAACATGATGCGCGATATGGCCGAGCGCGATGAGCTCACCGATCACTACATGCAAATGGAGCTGGAGGCCGAGACTAACCATTCGCTTCGTTGGTCCAATGCTGCCGTGTGGAAATGGTGCGATCTGGATGGTGATACCGATCGATCCGTCTCACGTCACGAGTTGTTCCCCATTCGTGCCCCGCTGGTCAGTTTGGAGCACTGCATTGCACCGTTCCTAGAGTCTTGCGACTCCAACAAAGATCATCGCATTACGTTGATCGAGTGGGGCACCTGTCTGCAACTCGATGCCGAGGACCTCAAGGAGCATTGTGAAGATGTGCAGAACTCGGTGCCACAATTGCAGGGCTGAATAACAGATTTAATTCCAGATACAGCCAGTTATATTTTAAGAATGTAATTTTACAATAACATTGTGCACAATCGTTTATTTCGAAAAACCCAAATTGTCTAAATAATTATCCAATAACAACTTTTGGGCATTTCATTTTTGTTTAATTTTTTTATTTAAAGTTTTTATTAAATTTATTTTGTGTAATTTACTTTGCTCTAAATTAAGTTTGCATTCTTTTTATCATCATTCTTTTTAACATTTACTTGACAATTAAGTTTACAATTGTATGTGTGAGTGCACATATATATGTATATATATATATATATATATGTGTGTGTGTGTGTACGTGTGTGTGTTTGTGTTGATGTTTAGGTTTATGTTGCTTGGGGTTAGGTAGGGGGTAGGGCGGGGGAGATTGGATTTCTCTGGTGTAGAATTTGTTGTTAATTAGAAATTGTGGCTTCGCAGCGCCTCAGCAGCAGCAACTCGCACAGAATTGGTTTTAATTACAACTCGTCGTCGTTTAGTATGTAGTATAAAATTTTAAACATAAAAATTGTGTTCCGAAAATGGTCAAAAGGGAAATTAATTAATAAGCCTGCGACAGAATAACATTGCCCTTTCGCTGCGGATCCTGTACGGTGTCCTCTTTCTTGCCAATGAGGGACTTGTGTATATGAGGAATGACGCCGCCACCGGCAATGGTTGCTTTGATCAGGCTGTCCAGCTCCTCGTCACCGCGAATGGCCAACTGCAAGTGACGCGGCGTAATACGTTTGACTTTCAGATCTTTTGATGCATTGCCTGCCAACTCAAGCACCTGTGTGCACCGATTAAAAAACCAAAAATTAATATCATCATTTCTCATAAAAATTTAATGATATTGACAATCGGACTGTTAACTAACAGGCAAGTTATGCGTCTGTTAGCAAAATGGGCATGTAAACAAATGCCGCTCTTTACATTTATCAATACATATGCACACAGCCAATAGTCAACACATTAGTGCCGTTACAGAAAATCCACACACAAAAATGAATGGCGGGAAAAACTTACCTCAGCAGTTAAATATTCCAAAATGGCTGCAGAGTAAACGGCGGCGGTTGCACCAACGCGTCCGTGCGATGTGGTGCGGCTCTTTAGATGCCGATGAATACGACCAACGGGAAACTGTTTGGTGTATAAGAATCACATTAAAATAAAATCTGCAACTCTTGTTTATGTTTTGCTACCCCAGCAGCTCAAGCTACTGAATTAGCTCTCAGCACACAAACATAACACACACATGCGCATGCATTTATGCATACATGCGAGCTATGCACGCAAACGCACCCTGTTTACAAATGCGTGTGTGTGTGTGTTTGTGTGTGAGCGGTAAAAAAAAAGGCGCCAAAAATATATTTGGTACAGACAACAACAGTAACTTACCTGAAGGCCCGCGCGCGCCGACCGTGAAACCGCTTTCGCTTTGGCTTTGCCAGAGTCTTTGCCCGCTTTGCCACCAGCCTACAGAAGAGAATTGCACACATAATTAATAAAAACACAAATAAACACATACAACAAGAAAGCGCCACACACAAAATGGTGGCGACGAAGTCGAAACTAGCACTGAAGTTTGAGGTTAAACACGAACTTTTCCTTTTTTTTTTATTGCCGCCCCGAAACACAATAACAACACTGGTTAGAATTTTGCAATTTCGAAAGCAGCGCGCACAATTGCAATTGACAAATGGTTCGCTCTACGTGGTTAGGCAGAGCAATAGAGATTTTAGGTCGCTACGCGAGGCACGCGCAATAAACTACAGTATGTCTAAACTGCTTCTGGCAATCAGCTTGCGCGCTGCGCCGCAATCGTCGCCGCCGCCACCACAGCGTTTGCCTTTGTTAAAAATTACCATTTTTATTTAATCGATATTTCCCTAGTAGATAATTGTGTGTTTGGGTATGGAATTGCACTGGACACGCAGTTTGTTTTTATGCGTGAATGATGTAAAAACAAATAAATCGAAACTGGGTAGTTTTTAGATTTTGGACGCGTCCGCTCTGTGGTATAATTTTAACACGAATGAGACGCCGTCAAAATTGCCAGTCACTCGCTTCGTCCGACTTTACTTATTAATGTGTACGCTTGCTGCGATTGGCAATTTAGAGCATGCGAACCGACTGAACCGATAAATCTTTTCGATAACTCTAGTTCGATATATTGTATATTTGCATTGTGGTTCTGATACCAAAACAATAAGCGTTGATAAATTAATTAAATTAAAGAACGTTGAAAAACGTTCTAAATAACTCACGCAATGAGTTCGGGCGCTGTTCGTACGCCTGTATCGCAAATAATACACACCAGGGACGATCAAGATGTGGATGACGAGCCTAAGAAGAAGTCACGCGAGGATTGGCGGAAGGCCAAGGAACTGGAAGAGGCTCGGAAAGCGGGTACTGCACCAGCTGCCGTTGACGAAGAGGGTCGCGACATAAATCCACACATACCGCAATATATTTCCAATGCGCCTTGGTACTATGGCTCTCAGGGGCCCACCTTGAAGCATCAGCGCCCACAGCACGAGGATGAGCGTGGCCAGTTGGACAATAAGGCGCCCAAAGGGCTAGACACCACGAAACTGGTGACCAAGTTTCGCAAGGGGGCCTGCGAGAATTGTGGTGCCATGTCGCACAAGCGAAAGGATTGCCTGGAACGGCCGCGTAAGGTGCAAGCCAAGTACGCTGAGTCGATTGTGGTGCATGACGAGCACATTGTAACGGATGCATCGATTAACTACGATGAGAAGCGGGATCGCTGGAGCTCCTACGATCCAGCCAATCATCGTGAAATCATCGAAGAATATGAAAAAGTGGAGGAGGCAAAGCGTCAGCTCAAAGCGGAAAAGTTGAAAAATGGTAAGCAATTTATATTACTGCTTAAGGCAGTCAATTTGTAACAATTTCCATCTGTGCACAGATCCCGATGCTGAAATTTCCGATGAAGAGGGTAACGAGGACAAATACGTAGACGAGGTGGATATGCCGGGTACAAAAGTCGACTCCAAACAGCGTATTACCGTTCGTAATTTGCGTATACGCGAAGATACGGCAAAATATTTACGCAATTTGGATCCCAATTCGGCTTACTATGATCCCAAAACGCGGTCTATGCGTGACAATCCGAATCCAGCGGTACCAGAGGAGGAGTAAGTCCAGCCCACTTATAATTATTTAATTTGGAAATATATATTTAATTTGAATTTAATTTGCAGAGCTGAGTTTGCGGGTGAGAACTTTGTGCGTTTCTCTGGCGACACCACAGCGCAAGCCACAGCACAATTATTCGCATGGGAGGCGCATGGTAAAGGTGTCGATGTCCATTTGCTTGCCGAGCCCACAAAGCTGGAACTGCTGCAGAAAGAGTATGAGCAGAAAAAGGAGCAGTTCAAGTCCAGTGTAAGTGAAAACAAATAACTGTCGTATATTAAATCTATACTAAAAACTACTCTTTTTTTTAGACCAAAACGGACATTGTGGAAAAGTATGGCGGCGATGAGCATTTGAAGGTACCACCGAAATCTTTGTTGCTTGCACAGACCGAGGAATATGTGGAATACTCTCGAAGTGGCAAGGTGATCAAAGGCATCGAAAAGCCCAAGGCTCGTAGTATTTATGAGGAAGATGTGTACATCAATAATCACACCACCATTTGGGGCAGCTATTGGAATGCCGGACGATGGGGCTACAAGTGCTGCAAGTCTTTCATCAAAAACTCATATTGTGTGGGCATGCAAGAGCCGGAAGGCTATGCCGAACAACAACAGCACCAGCAGCAGCCGCATCAGGCAACAGGTGTTACAGCAACCGCAGCCATTGTGGAGCCATTGGCAACAGTACAGGCGGCTGAAGATGATAAGAAGCCTGCCTCTGGATCCGAGGTGGACTCTGCGCCTAGTTCGGCAGACTCGTCTGAGGCTGAAGAGGATATGCAGTCAAGCAAAAAATCTAAGAAAAAGTCAAAGAAGCGCGAAAAGAAAAAGAAGGCAAAGGAGCAACGCAAAAACAAAAAGAAACACAAAGAGGCCAAGGAGCCCAGGGAAAAGGAGTCGCCGTTTTCTCGATCCAAGCAGTTGCTCGACGAAACTGATGATCGGAAGCGTCCATACAATAGCATGTACGATATCAAAGCACCCACCGAGGAGGAAATCGAGGAATGGAAGAAGAAACGCTCGCGCACCGACGATCCAATGTTGCAATTCTTATGAGCAAATCTTCTCAATCGAAAATAAACAAATAAATAGGAATAAGTCGGAAAATAAAAATAATTAGGATTTCAACTTTGACTTAACTTTGATTAAACGATATAAGGCTTTTATCAAATAATATTTGTTTGCAACATAATTCAGCAGAAATTCCCCACTCAATATTTTAAGCAACAATTTGCAATTGTTTATATAATAATTATATTGATGTTTTTTTCTCTATTTGTTTTTATTGTTCACACAATGGCGTACTGCTCATAGAGCAGTTCACGTATCTTGTAGTACTCCTCCGATATGCAGCCCTCCATGGCCACCTTGCCGGTGTCGACGCGCCGCAATGCCAGAGTTCCATTGCAACACCATAGAACGCCGCCCGAGAATTCGGAATTGATGCTGTTGCGCATGAGGACCTGCTTAAAGTCAGACAATTTGAGTTCGTTGATTAAGACTGAATTGTGCACGGGTATCTCGTCTTCGGCAAGCGTCTCCAAGGTGAGCGTTTTGCCCTCCTGGGCTGCCACATCCTGTTCGACGCTGATTTCCGATTGATTGGGTGCATCGATTGCTTGCAGACGCATGCCTAGTCGGCCGTCGATCCACGCCACCTCGGCGTCCTTGCCTTTTTGGAACTGCAGCTGGGAGACGAGTCCCTCGGTGAGACGCACTTGATAAATGTGGATCTCCGTTGTCACATCGATTATTTCGCCCTTCTGGGGCGTAAAGACACGAGCGCCCACATTCTGTTCGCAGTGCTTAGCCACCACCTGGGTGCCCTCGGCAGTGCCATGGACGACAATGACGCGACGCGGGCGTAGCTGGGATAGAATCTTAAGCATCGATTCGCCATCTGAACGTCCCTCGAAATCGATGCGTTGGATTTGTGCATGAACCTCGATTGTCTTCCGTTGACTAATCAGCTTGGTGGGTTTCTCCAGCAATTGGACGTCATTGTCCAGATTGCCATTTGAATGTAGCTCGGTGTGTGGCTCCTCCTTTTTGACATTCTCCTTGTTCTGATCGTCCATGGCCGTGTAGTCATAGTTGGCGTCTACAATCCTATAGTCATCCAAATTGATAACCTCACCATAATCGTCGTACTTGATCTTTTCCTCATGGAACGGAAACATTACGTGATGGCGTTTGTTTGACTTAAAGAAGCCAGAATGATGACGACCCTCCGCCCGGACAACAATATCATGTTTGCCCGTTATGACGCTCATTTCAATATCATCTTCCGACTCGGAGCTGCTTGACTCTTCCACTTCTGGCTTGACAATCAATGGATTTAACTTTTCGCCCTGTGTACGCAAATATTCCTCAAGTTCGGCGCCTTCAAGCTCCACGCGACGACGCACATCCAACTCAAGTTGTCTACCCGGTACCGAATTCTCCACCAGCTCCATGCTCAGGGAGCCCGGACCCGTCCGTGTAGTGAAAATAATGCTGTTATTGGGATTACCTGCCCACTGTACAAACAGGTCGCGGGTGAAGCCACTTTCCATGTCCGGTGTGCTGGCCAGCACCACCTTCGGACCAACAGGAAGCTTGTAGACATCGGCTAGGGTGTGACAGAGATTTATGTGCTTGAATTGGAATGGATTGTTCCGCGCACCCTCGAAGGCTTTGGTCAGCTTGTCGCTCATCCATTCGATTTGCGACTTGGCAAACTCAACGACGTTGTAGCTCACGTTGTTCAGAAGTGCCAGCGAGTAGGCCATTAAGCCCGATTCCTTGTTCTTCCATAGCTGGTCGAGCATGTGGGCAAGCTCTAGGACACGACCAGCCGTGTCGACAGCGATGAGCACATTGCCATTGTTGCGTACCGTCTGCAGAATGTTTGTCATCAACTTTTCATCGCGGGCACGTCGCCGCGCCTGTTGATATTGTGCATTGTAGGCGTCGGTGATCAGCAGCGATGGTCGCTGCAGTCTGTCCAATTCACAGCCACTGAGATGCCTTTCCTTCTTGTGATTGAAGTCGATGGCATACACTATGTCTTCCTCGCCAACTTTGACGATCTTCCAAATTGTGCCGCCAATCATGTGACCAGCGCTTAGTGGCGTTATGGAAATCCCATATCCTTTTCCCTTCAGCGACACTGTTTGATTGTACTTCAACTGCGTGATTTTATCGAAGGCTGTGTCCACATCGTCCAGTGAAAACAGATCGAAATCGTACATATTAAAATGTGACATGTACAAATCGTACATAAACATTTGGCCCATTTTGAAGACGGGTATCGTGGCGTAAATGGGACAATTGAGTCCCAACTTGCCAACGAGATATGGAAGTGCACCCAGATGATACGCATCTGGATGGGATAGCAACACGGCATCCAGTGTATGCACTTGCCTAAACCGAAACACGTTAGTAAATTCTTTTTCTTCATTTTTTTTTTATTATTTCACCTTTTCAATTCTTTTATAAAAATTGGATCAAATTTCTCATCCCAGCCACAGTCGAGCAGTATTCGCACATCGTCAATTTGTAGAATGTAGCAAGGCGGCGATTCATCCATGGCACCCGATATGGTGTGCAGTTTAATAATTGAAGTCATTTCACAATTATTGTTTTGAGCGTAAAAAAAACTAATGCATTTGTTATAAATAACAAAGATTTGGATCTCAGCCGGTTTAGCTCGTTCGATAGTTAATACCACATGTGCGATAAATATATCGAAAATAGTATTTTTGAGTATACTTTTTTTTGGCGCAATTAGGGCAAAATAGATTATCTAAAGGCATAATTTAGAACTAAAAGCCACAGAAATATTATCAATTAAATGAATATTGAAAACATGACCAGTAACAGTGGGACTTCGACAAATAATTCAAAATAGCGGTTAGTTTTAAGGTGAAACAACTAATAATGTTAGAACGGCTTCAATATAATTTGATTTTCTAAAAGTATATTTAACGGAACATGACTCATACATAATTTTCAGCAAATAATTATTATAATTAATCAAAGTTAACTACAGATATTACTAAAATGGCGATTATTATATTTAATTATACTTTGATTAGCAATTAGTCCTTTAATCTAGATAGTTGTAATTATGATAGTTCTCGTGCATCTCGAAAAGTCATGTCAATGTCGTTAAATTCTTCCAAATTTCGATGATTTGAACGTTTCAACTGCAAGCGGCGATAAGCAGCCTGGGTGCGTTTTATGGGACGCAGTGCAATAAAACAATAAAGAATCAGAGTAACAACAATCACTCCCAACAAAACCAGCACAATGGCAACAGCGACATACTCTGACTTTGCCGGCATGCGTTCGTGGTTGTTAGTCCACGGATCGCGAACACAATACTCCTCTACCTTGGTGCTATTTATAATTTGCAGTGACCAGTTGGGATTTTGATGATATCCCTGCCAGCAGACGCAACTTAAGTCGGCGATAACCTTTGTGCATACGGAACGATCCGGGCATTCATCCTGCTTTGTGCAGTTCTTAACTGTAATCGGCTTATATTAAATAATCATTTTAAAACAAATTTATTATTACTGACGTCGCAGTGTTTGTTCTTCTGCGCCGTGCACACTAAAATAACTGCAGCAGATTGCTAGGTAAAGAGCACATTTGAATGCCTTGCACATTTCAGTTGATCAAATATACTGTTCTACGTTCGCCCAGCAACTGAGCAAGTAATAATTACTAAGTGGGCCTGAATATCTTATCGACCATTGTGTTATCAATTAAAATAAGTACATATGAGTGTACAAAGATATTCATATATTATCGAGAATATTTCCCGGTCAGTAGGTAAACAAATATTCTTAGTTTTTGTATATACTCTCTATTTGTTGTTAACTTGTTATGGTATACAAATTCGACTGATTAAAAAGGTTTAATTCAGGGGATGACAGAAAAATTTTTGAATTGTTTTTGCACAAACTAACAGTCGGTAATGTTAGAAACAGCTGTATTGAGAGCCTTTGAATCACTTAAAAGCTGTTGGTTTCGTAATTATTTTTCTATTTCGATGTTAACATTAATACTGCAGAATGTTAATGCAGTATTTTTTTTAGTTACATGGTGTCTCGACAGCATCAATATGCTGTGTAGTGTTTGTTTGAGCTGTTAGATTTGTATTTATGTTACTGATGTTAACATTGTTACTCCGTCATTTCGACAAAATGTTAAAACCGATAAACTAATATTATACAATTGAACCAATGATTTATCATAAGTTAAAAAACTATAGATGAATAATGTTAATACGGCTGTGCAAGCACAGTTTTCATATATATGACTTGCTCATACTCAGTGGTAGTCTCACACTGCTCGTCTACTTTCTGCTGCCGCATCGATTTGCATCACGCTATGACTACATCGATATTGAGGAGGCGTTGCAGCAGGCAACCATACCAAATATCTCAATGCCGCAAGCATTCGATTGCAGCTACAAGGAGGTGATTGCCGACAGCACCTTTGTTTACGATGAGTTCCATCGTGAGCGAATTCAGCGTGGCGAGGAAATCCGACTGGGCGGTGAATATCAACCAGACGATTGCAATGCCCGTTTCAGTACGGCTATTATTGTGCCATATCGCGATCGACAAGAGCAGCTGGCCGCTTTTCTCAACTACATGCACAACTATCTGCGTCTGCAGCTAATCCACTATCGAATATTTGTTGTGGAGCAAAGTGATCGCAAACCATTTAATCGTGCCATGCTTTTCAATATTGGCGCCAAGGTGGCGGCGACCTATGGTTATCCCTGCTTGATACTGCACGATGTGGATCTAATGCCACTCAACTCCGGCCAGATATATGTGTGCTCGGCTTTGCCCCGACACATGAGCTCTGCGTTGGATAGCTGGCGCTTCCATCTTCCGTATCGGACACTATTCGGTGGCGTCGTGGCAATTAGCACCACGCACTTCAAGATGATCAACGGCATGTCAAATCTATATCATGGCTGGGGCGGCGAGGACGATGATCTGTATGAGCGTCTGAAGATCGTAGGCCTTGAGATCTGTCGCTTTGACCCTGCTTACAGTGAGTACACAATGCTGAAGCACAAACCTGAAAAACCCAATGAGAATCGCTTGGCCCTGCTGCGATCTGCTTCCCTGCGCATGCATTCCGACGGTCTCAATTCGTTAGTCTACAAGGAGGTGGAGCGCAGACTGCACAGCCTCTTCACGCACATCCTGGTCGAGACCTAGTTGCAAACACAACGTAAAAGGCTTTAGCTTTGCCAAGCGCAAATTGTTACTTAGCTTTTAATGCTTGTTTTACTCTAGAAATCTCTGTAAGTAAATGAATTTATATTTGTATGTACCATGTACAATGCACAATGCAAGCAGGAAGGAATCCGCATTGTTACAATATACAGTAGTCACTAGGGAATTAAGCCGGTTCTGTTCCAGTCTTTATTTCAGTTCCCAAAGAATATATATAAAATGAATGATCGAATTATGAATTGTATTAAACTTTCAATAGACTAAATTAATAGATATAATAAATATTAATATGCTCAAAATAAAATTAATTACAAATGAGAATAATTTTCATTATTTTTTAATTTGCCTTTAACTACTGTTCACTTGAAATATGTGTAGATTTAAAGTATGAAATTAGTAAAACGTTAAATAATAGCCTCGGCGAGAATAAAGAAAAACGCAAAAAATGAAAATTGATCGTTTTTAATTGATTAAGTATATTTTTTAACTAACGCGTGTACTTCTGAGATACACTAAGGAGCAAATTGCACAATACACAATATATATAATAATAGGTTGGTTGACTGGTTTGCCTAGACTAAGAATAAATTATACACTCTCACTTTAGACAATTGATATTTTGTTGAACCATGCAATGAGCAAAATTTCAAACAGCTTAAAAAACCAACTTGCATACATACAAACACATACACTCAATTGCACAGACATTCATATATAATTTATATATAGTACGATATAGTTAATTTTTTGTTTTGTCTTTTAAAACATTGGCTATTTGGAGCACATGCTCGGTGAGCATGTAACGGGAATGATGTGTGTCTAGTTTAAGAAGTTAAGTATATCCTGCTGTGATAACTTATTAAGATTCTTGCCATCCATGGACTGCGTCAACTGTGTTTGCGGCAGCAGCGTGGTTGTGGAAGTGGCAGCTGCGCCCCGACTCGTTGGCTTCACCAGGCTAACACTCTGCTGCTGCATGCTATTCATATTGTTAACCGAATTGTAACCGGTCGGATAAATATAATTAACTGTGGGCTGCTGCACCGTGTACATATTGGCAGCGTTTGCATTATTTGGCTTGTTAGCCACTTGGCCGATGGCACCCGCTGATCCAAACGGATCCAAATCATCAAGCGAGGAGAAGTTGTTGTTGCTGGCCTGTGGCGAGGCGAGCTGATGGTTCATGACCAGAGGATTTGCACTATGCCAATTGGTGCTATTATTACTGTTTGCATTTAACTGCAAGCCCAGTGGAGGAGTAACTGCTGCCAATGATTGAGCGCTTGGCGCAATGGAAAGGTTGCTGATGTTGCTTTGCATCAGCGAGGAGAACATATCCGGTTTCGATGTTGCATCTGTCGTTGTATTGTGCGTTATTCTGTAATAATAAATTCTTGATGTAATATTCATGGTATTCGGCACGGAAATGGATGCTCTACTTGAGTTGCTCCCTGGTCTTGATGGGTGCCAGTGCTGGTATTGTTGATTTTGGCTTGACAGCTGTCGATGGCTGTCCCACACTGAAGCCCGAGAACATATCATCATCGCTTTTGTTGCCATTGCTGACACCATAACTGCCCGAAGTCGAAAGCGTTGCGTTGTCCATCTCATTGACCAATATCTCGGAAGCGTCCTTGGGTCTAATGCGCAAAAATAGTAAAGTTTAGTAAATGATTTTGTACTCAAAGTATTTCACTAAAGTCCTCACTTATGGTCACGTTGTATGGTGGACAATTGCTGGAGTTTCTCACGCTGCTCCTGCTCGACACGACCAAGCATCTCCTTGATTAGCGCCACGATTGTATTGAATTGCGATATGGTCAGTCCATTTTCAACGCTTAGTGGCACCAGGAACGGTATGCACTTGTGCGCCATTACATCCTTAGTGATGCCCAACTTGGTGTTCGTCATGGCTATTTTATAAATACCTGCAAGGGAAAGGTTTGATCGTGAGTTACGCACAAATATTATAAAATATTGATAAGCTAACCAATGATGGCCATTACAATTGCAGGCTCTCGACTTTGAATTTGCTGTAAAAAGGGTAGGATTTCATCTAGCACCAGCCACTTGTCCAGATTCTCAAGCAGTTTGCCAATCGATATGAGACAGTTGACTTTAACGGAAACATTGTTGCTTAGCAGACAGAGTTTCTTTATACGTGGTATGACAGCATTCTTCATGGCATTGTAATCGATGAGAGTGGAGAAGGTGGGAAGTACGCCAAGACATAGCTCCTGTATTTGCGGCATATCACACTCCAGCGACCGATAGAGCAACGGCAGTACACTCTGTTTTACTTCCTCCGCCGGCGTTAGCTTTAGCAGCAAATCCATTTTTTGCATAAAGATCAGTAGAATCTGTATGGGATCCGTAAGCTTAAAAATGGGCTTCAAATGTGGCAGTATGTGATCGCAATATTCACGTTGGCTGCTCATTTCGGCAATCAGCAGCACATTCGGTAGCACAAATGGTATCATTGGCGAGTTGACAAACTCCTTAATCAGATAGGGCAATATGGAGTGTAGATTTACACGATGGGGCAACGTTGGTATAATCTGTGGCAGTCCCTTGTAGAATTTTGATTTCTGTAGATTATCCCACTGGTAAAGCGAGTCCAAATAGCTGAGTGTTTTGACGCCCACGTCTTGAAAGTACGCAATCTGTTTAAGCTCATGCAACCTGGGACGCATACTGGCGCTGGGATGCAAAAGGGCCTTCAGACTTTCAGTTAGATCACTTGGAATGGTATTCATGGGTGGATATTTACGCTGATTCAACTCGTTGGCATAACGCCGAAAGCCACTGTAATCGCTGCCAAACATTTTTAGCGGCTTGCCGGAATAAATTGTGAAAATGAGCACACCTAAAATGAAGTTAATTTAGTTGATGTCCATTGATAAAAAATTATATGATGGGCGCTTACCCAGCGAGAATAGGTCACTGTCTGGTGTGTTGACGCTGTTCAAGGCCAGCTCTGGCGCTGTATATTCCAAACTGGGCTGGGCCAGCACATGCAACGATGTGCTATACTCTCGACATGGCCAGTGGGCTGTGCCATTTGTCGCAGGTTGGTTGGCTATGCAGAAATCAAAGCCGAATAGTTTCCAGCTGCGGTTCTTATTGATTACAATCGTTTCAGCGCTGATATTGCGATGCACTATTTTCGCATCGTTGTGCAGAAATTGCAAACCATCAAAGATCTGCAGTAGTCCATGTCGAATTTCCACATCATAAAGCTTTTTGTCCGAGCGCACCGACTCTCCCACAACATTTGAAAGAGATGCAAAGACCGGCTCCGTGGCAAAGGCCAGCGAGTCCCGACTCTCCTCCAGCGGATGTTGCACGGTCAGCACATGTGGATGACGTATTTTTGTTAGCTGCTGCACACCCCGCCGCAGCGTCTCCAGCATTGTCTCTCGGTCATCTTTGGACCAGCGTTCCAGTACCTTTTTTTCGAACACAAACACAGAGACTTCCTGCTTGGTGCTTTTCTTGTGCCCATTATACACCTTCCACATGAGTCCTTAAAGAGTTTATCATATTTTATTACAGGATTCACATATGACAGGGAACATTTTATTTTGCACATATGACAGGTAACATATTATTTTGCTCTTACCCACACCCGCTGTGCAAATTTGGTCCAGTACTTCATACTCTCGTGTTACATTATTGCCAGGGAGCACACCTGAGAGCTGCGAGACTGTTTGCACTGCTGAAGAGTAAAATTTGTTAATCACGTCCATGCTTGCTGCTTTTAATAATTAAATTTAGCAGCCTTGCAATGATCCCAAATATTTGTAGTAAAATTCTTTTTGTTTTAGTAATCAATAGAGTTAAGAACTAGTTCTACTGAACTTCTCGAATAATTTGCAACTGTTATCGACATTTGCCAGACTTATCGAACTACTCGAATCGAAAGTGCACTTACTTTTCGCGCGCTTTTAAAATATAATAATTTTTTTTGTTACCATAATGATCTTTCGATGAAAGAGTGCAGTTTCGGTAGAATTACTCGATTGTTTCGTGTACTACTTAATACCCTGAAGCAATTAATTATTCTAAGCTATATTGATATCTAGTCTAGTTTAATACTCAAATACTTAAGAAAGGAGGGATGGAATAATTAAGAGTAATTAGAATTATCGAGTTTCACGTTCAATCAATAAAAATGTAAAGTTTTGAAAGCATTTTAAGTTAATAAATTTTTTTACTGTGTACTGTGTGTATTGAAGCGTAACTAATGTGTTAGTCGGGTAAAACCTTTTGAAAAATGTATATATGAGCTCGTATAACCAATATACGATCTGTTTTAGTATTTCTGTCTAAAATCACTATTAATACAGATCTCTCGCTTTAATATGGCACATTGTGTAAACTATTTAATACTTTTGATTTTGATTTTGTCTAGCCCGCTGACGGTAAAATTTAATGTAATAAAAATATTGGGAGAAAATATATACAAATTAATTTGTTTGTTTTGCAGAGTGCTGTTGTGTTTAAGTTGACTAATACGGTCTGTGAATCCCTAAACAAATCATTGTGTATTATTGATCAATGTCGCTTGAAGGCCGTTCAACGGAACAAAACTACTCTAAATATTGTTGCAAAGGTTTTGCAACCCGCACAAGACCTCGAATTGAGACTGCAAATACTAAAAAAAGGAAATGGCTATAAGCCATGGTTATTTGATGTAACAGTTGATGCTTGTAAGTTTTTGCGAAAGAGCTACAATCCAGCCGTGAATATGATTTGGAAACTATTTAAGGATTTCATAAATATTGATCAATGCCCAATAAAAGTGAGTATAAGAATAAATATCCTCTAAGTCTGTCGTTCACTACTTTCATTACTTTATAGGGATATGTAATTTTGAAAAACTTTTATCCTAGAGCCGAGAAGTTACTAAACCCGTTTCCCAGTGGAGAATATTTATTAATTACAACCTTTAAAATAAATAATCATCGAGCTGTTTCTCTAAAGTTTTACATAACATTCGACGAAGATTTCTTGTAAAATTAAACTCACATCTCTATTAGAGCTCCGAAAAGCTCTTTAAAGTTTTTAATATATATTTTTGTATTTCAATTGTAATCTTGCCTTTTCTTATTAAATGTTGCAATCACACCATAAAAAAATAATAAAAACGGGAAAGGTGAATTTAATCATATGTGGCCAAGATATTCTGGCATTAATAATTAAATGACATATATGTTATGTAATTGTAAACGTTTTGAACTTGTGGGATGGTTCGGATGAGGCTGAGCTGAGGCCACCAGGTTGGGCGCGGATTGTGGACAGCGAAAGGCCTCCCCTCGGGGAGGTTAGCTGCGAATAATACGAGAATAATCGTAAATAAGCAGTTGGTCAAACAGCGGGTAATGTCAATCGTACTGACGAGGCATACCGTCAACCCACTGTATCACGTTATTCTGTTCAAGAAGCGTGGATAGGACCACCACAAGACACTCTACGAAGAATTAGAGGTAGGTGACGAGGACATCCCAATGTACTCACAGGAGCTGGCAGAGGAGCTGCAAAAAGACACGGCTCAGGCCGACGTTACCTTAACGAGGGACGGTGGGAACTTCAGGCCCCAATCGCCGGAGAGTCTGGAGTCAACACTATGCTGGCCCAGGTGAACATCCATCACGCTAAGGCGGCTTCAACCGTCTTAGCCAAGATGTTCATCAGTTCATCATGACCTAGATCAGGGGCCATTAGTGTACGATGGAGTGACAGCCCTGTACACTGCCGATTCAAAGGTAACCTGGGATCGGAAGGATCATTGTTATATATTCCTTTAACTATATTATTTAAATTTACATGGAATCCGTGCGGATCCTCGTAAAATTTGTTGTCTTTTTTTTTTTTTTTTATTAATTTTTTTGGTTTTATTTAGTTTATTGGCTTTCGGATATTTTGAATGTAGACTGTCGTCCAAAATTGTTTAGCCATCATATATGAGTTTTGTTTGTGGGTTTTATTTTTATTTCTTTCCCGCAGTTTAAAGAGTTAATGTAGACAATAATATTTGATTTTGGGAACTTTTTATAAAAACCATGAAGCTAAGCAAGTCCAATTGGATGGGTGGGTAATGAGCGGTTTATGGATCAAAGAACACCTAGCACCCCGACACCATACACTAGCACCAACGAAGCTGTCACGCTTCTCGCATCATAATGGAATAAAATAATACACTCCTCAACTTGGTGGGGAATTATATTATTTAGATAGAAATTACCTGTTTCGGAGTTAGACTCCAGTAAAAGCGACTCCAAATAAAGTTGGAAAGGAGTCCCAAGATGGTAGCCACCGCCCAACCTTCCGGCACCCGCTACCACCAGTTGTGTCCCAGACGCTACAAATCCCGGATTCCGGATTAAATGTTTAAATATGTTAATATTTAAACAACGTGCAAACTGTTGTTGTCGTTGTTGCTGATGCTTCATTTGGTAACTTTTTGACTTCAGTGCACCGCGCTGTGCATTAAAAAAGAGTTGGATCTCATTAAGTAATCACATGGAATATTTCCGCAGCCAATTAAACCTGAAAACCGCAACGACGGATGCAAAAACAGCAGACAGACTGGCAGATAGATGGACAAGCGTGTTGCTACAGATACTCCAGATATCCATATGTATATATATGCGGAGTACCCCTCCGCAGCAATTATAGTTACAGATACAAGAGACACCGAGTTACAAATACAATTAAATTCGTTTCAGGAAGCATTTATGCGCATTTTGCATACATTTTATTTTTCATTATGTCCCCAACTATGTCGATTTTTATTTTATTTTATTTACTTTTTTTGTGAGCGACACACAGCATTCCATTAATGGTTAAAGATTTTTGTTCTTAATAGTGGTTTTTCAACATTTGCATACCTTTAATTGGACGTAAATCCATTTATGTCAAGCGCATTGTTCTTACCAAACTTCGGTTGGTATCAGCCAGTAAAGTATTGAGCCGGTTTTTTGGCTGCGACTAAAGTTTGCCATTTAGCGCAGAACCTGAATATAGCCAACTTCCGCAAAAACAAAAGTTTTCCATTGTGTTGCACTATTTACGAGTGCAGTTGGAAAGATTGTACATAATTAGCGCATAATTGATGGAGCCCCGGCTGGTTTCTTGCTGGTGGTTGCGTTAGATCATGCGATTGCACCACAATAAATACCGCGACCAAACCACTTTCCAGACAGTTTTCCTTTTTGTTGAGTTTCAATCAAATCGCGCGCCAATTGCAGCCTCTACCTGAACAGGTTGATACAATTTTGCAGCCATGATAAGTGGGCAAAACATCGAAAGCTAACTGGTAGCATAGCTGCCTAACCACCTGTTCCGCTGTCCCTCAGTCCGATAGTCCCACTATCCCACTGACTGACAAGTTTCCGAGCATATGACAAACCGTTCCCAATTCGACGTGCCTTGCAAACGCATTGAATATACAACAGTCCCCAATGTTGTTGACGTCGTTCTTATTGCTGCCCCCTTGTTTGTGTTGTTGTTGCTTCTGTTTGTGTTGTGTGGTTGTTGCTGCCGTTGATGATGATGTTGTTGATATTATGCAATGGGGCTCTTCCCCTGGACGGTCGGTAGACGCCAGCATGCTCCTATGGCTGTTGTTGTTTGCACTTTTTCACAATTTTACACTTTATTACAAAAGCATTAAATAAAATTCAAAGCGAATGAGCCTCGGCAATGCGGGCAAGCAGTAAGTAAGCAGAGTGGGCATTTGTGAAGGGGAACGGGGGCGATGAGGCATGGCAAGGATTCAAAGGCGTCGAAGTTGATGCTGATGGCGATGCTGGTGTTGGCACTTCGATTCGCATTTGGGTTTATTGAAATCTGCGAGAGGAGGCAATTTTAAGTTTGTCGACGGTGCAATGAATGTTGTTGCATTGCATTCTGTTTTTAGGGCATTTGTTGTTATTGTTATTGCTGTGGTTCATACTTTGTGTTTTTGTCCATTGTTTCGAAATTCTGTTCAAGGAGCCGCAGCAGCAGCAGAAGCAGCCGCAGCAGCAGCAGCAGTAGCATCAGTATTGGTGGCAAACAAACAAAGCAGGGGAAGTAGCTTCAAGTATGTATATAGTTTCAAAAGTGCCAACAGCACTATTGACATTGGAATGGGGAACTTCAAACACTGGCACAAAGGTCATATAAGCGTTATTGATATCATTTCGTTGAATTCAAATTCAAATTCTACAATGAAATCACTTAGTTAACTTGAATATTGTACTAGAAATCAAAAGGTGCTTAATGATTTTTTATTAAAACTTCTTATGCCAAATTACCTTACGAATTTAAACATATATAAACAATACTTACAATGTATAGTTTAACATTTAAGCTTTGGCTCTAAAATAGCAATTAAAGAAGTTATAGACTAGCATACAAAATTCTAATTATACACATTTTAAAAATTAGTTATAGATTTAAATACAGGTTAACTATATTATTAATGTACTTGAGGTCTATCATCTTTCTGAACATTTTAATATTTATATTTAAGTTGCTTTTACCAATTTAGTAAGTGGCTTTTTTTTACATAATTTACATAAGCAAAACATTTGTAATCAAAATGCCATTAACTTTAACTACTTTAACCATTACTAATTTTACTGCAACTTTCATCACTATTAATTACTGAGTTCTAATTATATTTGTTTCCTGTTTGCATTGAACATGGAACTTTCCATTGAAAATTATATGTTTTCGATTAAGATGTCTGAATTTATAAATTAGTTGTACGTAGTAGATATTTAGTAGTTTAAATATAAATAATACTAAGAGATATAAAAAAATTTATTTTATTTATCAGAAGCTATTAATTTAAAACACTAAATCTATCGCTGATTGTTAAAATATTCAGTTATGCAATTGGCTATTAAATAAGCTCTGCTCTCTTCTAATTAATATTTATGACTCTTTGGATCGTTTTGGCACACTGTGCAAAATGATTCAATTAGCTGCGCTTCGATGTGCATCGCAAATGGAAGATGGTGTCGACAACAAGCAACAGCAGAAGAGCCAGAAGAAAAAGACAACAGAATAAACAACAACAAAAACAACAAGACGAAGATGGCAGTGCCTGCAGCTGTGGTCTATACTTAAACAATGTATAAATTCGCAGACAAAATCGACCCCTTAGCAAAGACTCAAACCGCAAAATCAAAACGATAGCTGAAGTAGGAGTGCGTTCGGTGTTGGTGGCGTTGTGGCTGGCAATGTGGTGCAATCAGTTACTGTGGCTTTCTGGCCGACATTGCCAGCCATGCAGTCACTCAGTCAGTCAGTCAGTCTGCTTGGCAAGCTGCCCATCCACCAGAGCATCCACCTGCCGCCGCCCACCTCTCACAGCTTTCGTCAGTCATACGAATGAGTGCGCGCCGAGCCAAGCGTCGAAAAATCAACATGCTAGTTGCCCAGCTGACTGACTGACTGGATGCCTGGTTGGCTGGCTGCCTGGTTTGTTGGCTGGCTGGCTAGCTAGCTGGCTGGCTGGCTAGCTTGCTGGTTTCCATTGCAAATATGGGTTAATTGTGCGAGACTTCGACACTCAAATTATTTAATGTTCAGTTTCGTTTGGTATTATTTGCCCTGCCACGCTTCAGGCCCCATTGTTTGTTATTGATGTTGTTCTGCTCGTTTTCCATACAATTATTGTTATTTTCATATCATACAGACCTTTATTGAACTTGCTGATAATCCAATAAGTTATTCATTTAGTTCTCACATCATTTGCAATTTTCATTAATAGTTATTTGTTTTTTTTTTATATTTTATTTCGGGCCTTTTTCATTTAGACTTTAAAATTCCGTCATCGACATGAGCTCTTCAAATAAATTCTATTCAAGTTCTGGCCAGCTCTAAATTGCACGACTATTGTTATTTTGTGTTTCTGAGCTTGCAATTGAATTACCTTCTAATTCGTACGAGCATCACTTGACCAAACACCTCGAGGAATTTAATGGTGTTGAAAACAACTTCTTACTCTTTTTAATACCTAATTTATGTCCGTTTCAGAATGCTTTTGTTTTGAATATAAAAGCAACCATTTAATCTAGTTTGTGTATGCATAAAAATTGCTCAACGCATAGGGGCTAATATGGTTGACATTTGTTTGTTGTTATATTTAAAATTTTATAAAAATATAATTCTATTTATATTTGAAAAATTAAAACAATTGTTTTTTTCAATGCGATTTGATTTATTTTTATTCAGAGTCAAGTTGTTTCGATTTATTCAATCAAATAAACACAAAATATGCATCTTAGGAAAAAAAAACTTGTGATTTTCTAAAAGCGTTACTTAAAAGATCACAACAACAAATTTCGAGGGCTATGCTTTATGTTGCATTTTATATATTCACTTTTGTGCTTAAAATGGTATTTGAGTTGAATTTTCAATTGGGTTTTCTATCTTTGGCTTGCTTCTTTCAACAGGTGTGTGTGGCACATTTAACACACTTAACCAATTCAATTCAAACATTTCCTAATTAGTTAGACACTCAAATCAATTCAATTAGTGAGCCTTAAAATGGCCCATTATCAGACTGTCGAAATGCAGCAATGTGAAAAGCAGAAATTTATTTCATTAAAAAAATGTATGTTTAATTGCGTGTTCTTTGTTAAGTTGATACATGCAACAAATAGATAAAAGTGACATCATTATAATATTTTAAATACATATGACGTTATGAAAAGTTTTTTTTAATTCACACACCTGTTGACATCGACTTTGTCGATTTTACACAGGCGAAAAAAATGGCTTACAACCTATACGCTTTTTTATGAATTGCTTTTTTATTTAAGCCTTTTTAAATCGGTAAAGAACATAAATAAACAAATTAATTTTACACAAATATTTAATTTTGGACAGCAATTGTTACAAATAGGCTTTTTGTTTTTGTAACTGAAAACCAAGTGTTGTACAATATGTAGTTTCTGACTAAAAAATAGCCTTACAACAATACAAGAAATAAAATTTAATAAACAATATTAGTCACACAATATCTTTAAGTTGTTAATCACAAATTTTAGTCATTATTAAAGTATTAAAACAAATATTCCACTAATTTGATTCGTCGCAGAGGATATTCTAGTAGTTCTAGGAGCATTACGCATTGTTCTAAAATGGTTAATATTTAAATATATAATAAAGGATATTTTGTTAAAGTTGTTTTTTATACATAATAATAACAGTACTTATATGATTTAAATTTTTAGATATTTGTTATATCCAAAGTAGTTTTATACTGCACTTTACAAATATCGTCCATTAAATTTTCTACAAACCACAATTAATGGCACTTGTTAAAAGGTCTTACGGTTTAATTGCATTTCATACTAAATAGGGTATCGAGTAAAAGTTGTTTTTATTATTACAGCAAATACTTTCAAAATAATTGTACTAATTGCCTTATAAATTCTGGTTCTGCTTGCAGCCCGACAAAAAAAATTCCTGACCACGATGGAGGACGAGAAAATAATGAACATTCGAAATGGATACACGAAATCCTTGGACGATCATGGCATACAAGGTGAGTGACCGAAAGACAAGTGAAGGGCACGGCCACTGCCAGGGTCACCTGTCCCATGGCCCTATATTAAGTTCACTGCATGACCGTAAAAAAGAATGTAACTCACTTACAGGCCTAAAGCAAACAAGGAACCTGTTTTGGTATATCTTCAAAAAACAATAAGCACTCACAAAGAATTACATTTGTCTTCCGGGTCGCGGGTGGGTGGCAAAAATGGTTGAAATTGACAAATTATGTGACAGACTTTTTGGTCTGCGAGAGACAACGACAACGACGACGACAACAACGGCAATCAGCGGCGGCGCGCAAATCCAAAGAGCCAACACAATTGTTGACAATTCACTCAAAGTGCTGCTGTTGTTGCTATTGTCGCTGAACAAATGCCCCAAAGCGCTCAAAAGCCTTAAATGCGCACGCCGCATGCCGCATGCCCCACACTCGCACTCGAAAAGTGAGGCCACGCGTTTGCTGAGGGGTCCCGGCAGCTCAATTCCGCAGCGCTCATAAACAATGCTGGCAGTTGGGTGTCAGTTAGGCGGTTGTGGGTTGGGGTGGTGCCGTGGAGTATGTGGGGTTTTTGGCGGCTCAGTTTCGGCTTGGCGCGATGAGAAGTGCGCTTGAGTTGCATTTAAGCCAATTAGCATAGGTAAACAAAACATTTGAGTGAGACCCGGGGGATGTCTGCCGCTGGACGTGTGGCCTGGATTGGGGGCTGGTGAGTGATGCTATAAGATGAACAAGTTTCGGCTCGAGGTGTCAGCTGGCATTTATATGAATATGAATTTGTTTGGTGTGTGAGTTTTGTAAACGCTTGATGGCGCTGCGTCCGTTGGCTGTAGGATGTCCTCGTTCCTAAATCAATGTAGGTAACTCCTGTAACTATGTGCAGGATGTGGATAATAAGGTCACCTGGTGATATTAAGGAATGACGGGCTTCGATAATATCCGCGAGGCAGTCCTGCACAAGTCCATCTGGTATCCGGTATTCTCCTTTGTCCAGGATATGTGGCAGTATCACATACTCTGCTTCTTGTACCACACATTGCCCGGCATGTTCATGGACTTGATTATGGTTCTCATGGGAAAGAAACCGAGTTGTGTTTAAATTTAAATGCACTCGAAAACCCAAACCAAACAAAACTTTATTCATTTGCAGAATGTTGCAGAAAATCTATCGCAAGGTACATAAGGTTTGCAATGTTTTACAGTAATTCACCTCGAATGAGTTTCGCTTTGATAACGACAACGTGCGGAATTTGGTTAATAAGCTGGATGTAAGAGACAAGGCAAGAGCTTACCCCACAGATGTATATAAGCCCAGATCCGCTCTGAGAAGTCCTCTCTTTTCTATTCGCTCGGGTCTTGATGCACGTCGAAGTAAAAGTTCAGATCACCGGTGAAAAATTTGATTAAACTCGTGCATCAAACTTAACAAAGTTTAGTAAGCTCCCTTGCTACATACAAACCATAAATCCATCGCGGACGTTTTTTATATAACCAGAGTTAACCAATGTGAAAAAAATTAAATAAACTTTAAACAATTTGAAAGGAAAAAATTACTATTTTCCTAACCAAGGAAAATAAAACAAAATAATTCCGCAATAAAAAAATCGGCGTAAAAGATGCCCGAGATCAAGCAGGTGGAGAAAAAAACCGAACAAAACAATAATAATAATAAAACAAACCAATTTAAACTATAACCACCACCAAAAAGAGAAAACAAAAATAAAAAAAAAACAAGACCGCATTTTTTGAGAGGATCTGCACGTGTCCGGTGGAGCGCCATCATCGCCCCCTTATCATTAACGTGTACCGGCGCAGTGCAGACGCCTCTTCGTTATCCTAATCGAATTTTTATATTTACATATATATATAAGTGATCTGCATTTTAATTTTTTTTTATTTTTAAATATAAAAATGCAAGTCTCTATCGACGTCGTCACAAAGTTTCAATATGTTAAATGTAGTTATGGAATTAAAAAAAAAAATCCAAAAAGAAAACAAAGAAGAAAAACAAGAAAGGGACATAATTAAATTCCATATACATATACATTTGCTTTAGTAATGTTTTCCCCACATTAGGAATACGATTTTTTTTGTCAACTATACAATAAATGTAGACTTAACCCACTTAAATCTTTTGAGGTTGTGTTTAACGTAGAAACATTTAATGCTGTCTAAGAGTATGCAATAATAAGAGGGAAGATAAACCCAATAGTTAAATATTAATACGCGTATGCTACGAACAATTTTATTGCATAGTTAATTAATAGATTAAGACATTTGGAAAAATGAAGCATTAGACAAAATAATAAATACTGTAAACTTCTATAAGTATAAGTTTAGTTTAAAAAAACCCAAAACCCCCAACTTTGCCGTTAGCTTATTCCGAGCATCTCCTGGTCTATCTTAGTATTTGTTGCAGTTCGCTGCTCCCTTTCGAGCTCTGTCTCTCTCTCTTACTTGCTTTATCTGTATGGTTCGCCATTACGTTGCGCTCACGTAGCAGGGCAATAATAACGGCTCATGAACTGTATGGTTATTCAAGAGTTCATTAATTATTAATTATAACAATTCGCCCCGCAATGTTTATATCTGGCTTCTCTTGTTGCTTTGATGCTTTGTTGCTGTTGTAGCGCTGGCGATGCAGCCTAATATTGTAACGGTTTTTTATGTGCCTTGCATTCTATTTCACTGGCGATGTGCGAATGCTTGTTTTGTTTCAATTCCACTTGGTTCCAAGCACTCTTGCTCTCTATCTCTCTTTCTATGGGCCTCTATTTAATGTGTCTTTTGCGTCTTTGCTTGCTTGCTATTTGCTTTTTAATTTCGTTATTTTCAACTTTACTGTGTGTGTGATTATGTGTGCGAGGGTATTTTCGCTTCATTGCCAGCAGTGGATTATCTGATTTTGTAATAGCCTTAGGCTTATTAATTTTTTCTATTTCATCGTCCGCCACATCCACGGCTGCAGTAATAAAATATTTTTCAGGCGCGATCACCGTTCCGACTCATAAAAAAATTATTACTGAATAATAAACCAAATAATTAATTAAATTACAAAAACTAAAAATGTTATATATATAATATAAATTATTTCCGCCGCCAAATTATAAACAGCCGTCCATTTAAACCCAAAAATTTAAACTTGCAAAATATTAAATATTTATATATATTTTTCCCTCGCTCGTTTATCGATTTAATGATCGATAATCTTTATAAGTGAGTGTTCCGATTCTATACTTTTCAATTTATTTATATATTATATTAATATTATATATTAATATATTAAATATTTCCATGCTCGTTTGTCGTTTGTATAATTGATAATCTGTACAAGTGAGTGTTCTGATTCAACAAGTTCCAATGGAAATTTTTTTAGTGAAAACTTAAATTTTTCTTTACTTCATTCTTTGTGTCCGAACGATTAATTATTTATTTAGTAATCAGTTTCAATTCAGTTCTGTTGGGCCATCAACAGTGAACTGTTCTCTTCCGCAAACTCTTGGTTTATCTACCGCCCTTTAGTAACATAAGGGATATTTTCTATGTAACCAAGCAGCATGAATCTTAGTTTGAAATATATAGTGAAACCAAAACCAAATGTTTTATTGTGTGCGGATATATAAAACACCCAACGAAACAAGATCTAGGAACACCAAACGGATTCTGGGGAATGAAAAATTACAACCAACTACAATATATACAATATATATGTTTTTCTTATAATTGTCTAACTTTATATTTATTTTAATTCCACTTTCATATATTGCAAATTTCACACAACTTTTGCAATTGTGGTTTGGTTAGTTTATTTAGTTCCTCATAAGCATTTAATTTCAGAGTCACTTTTGTTATTATATATTTTATTACGGAAAATGGTCTTAGTTTTCTTTTTATTCTTTTATAATAAGGTTTTTACCTCGTAGCTGTCACCATTGCCGTTGTCAGTCACGTCGTTTTTTTTTTTAATTTTGGTCTGCATTTAGGTTTGCTAAGGGATCTTATTAAATTGTTGATACAGACAGACAAACATGTTTATATTGTCTCAACTAATAATATATATACTCTATGGACAGATTTCTCCTTGTGCCTTTTACATATTGCTGCAAAAGTTAATTATACCCTTTCAATTGATTTTAAATGGGTTCAATGGGCATAGAAGAAGCGAATGCAGCAATTAACGGACAGCAGTGCTTGAATATATTGAAAAAGAAAATAAAGGGAACGGTTAATGGGTATAGCATTTTGTGTATCTGTACTGGCAGAGATGGTCCTTAATTACATTGGGGCATGGGTTGTCACTTATCCTTAATATAGTAAGCGTTCTTTGGCGTGCTTTGTTGTGAAAGCGTTTAACGTCTCCAGCTAATATAAAATTCATATTAAAAAATAAAGCGAAAATCTGTCATTGCCATTATCATTGTCATTTAGTTTTTCACTAATTGGGCAGGTTTTGGACAACGCATTTGGCGAAAAAATGTTCTTTAATTAGCTGCCATGTTGTGTTCTATTTTGTTCTTGTTCATGTTCTTCTTTTACGGTCGAGATCCTATCTAAATTTAATTTAAGACAAAGGTCAACAAATTTGTATACATTGCGGTTTTAGTTCTTAGGTTCTCCGTCTGACATGTCAGGCACTGGGAGAAGGAGATGTCTATCGGCGTTGGAGATGGGTCAAAAATTAATGAATAGATTATGATTAATGAACGGCGACATCATTAAAATGTATTTATTCATATATATGTGTGTGCGGTTTGCTGGCTATGAATGAAACGAACCTCTCCAAAAAAAAACGTCGAGTGCTAAAGTGTCATAGCACAAACAAAACAAAAAGTGGAAAATGTTTAATCATTAGTTTATGTTGCCACAAAAAGTTTTTAAAAATTTTTTTGAGAGCGCTGCTTTTTACAACATTTGGAATTTGCACGCCCAGCAACATGAAATAAAAATAAATCCTTGAAATTTTATTTATTTATAACCAGGCAGCCAGCTGCCCGCTAGTTCCCCGAGTCAAAGCTACCATTTATGATGTGGTTGTTGCTGTTGCTTCCCTTCCATACTGTGCGGTTTCTTCATTTTGTAATGCTTGTTTGTTTGTTAGCAACGAGTCCAATCGCAAAATCTACCCAGCCACTGGTGGGTGATGAGACAACGAGACGAGGTAACGAGGAGAGCGAGAGATTTTCTGCTGTCATTTTGCATATTGCCCATACGCAACGTTGCCGCTGGGCAAAAGTTTGCATAGCTCGCCGTTTTGCTTTATTAAAAACTAGGAAAAACGCAAAGTTTTCCTACGAATTATTCCAATTCTAATTTATTTTGCTTGCTAAAGGAAAATATTCTGGTATTTTGTGATCGTTGTCGCTGTTAGATTGTGGAATGATAATGACGATGACCAGTGTTACAAGGATGACGTCGACACTAGATGAAGTCCATCTTATGAAATCGCACATCATAAAATAATATACCGATGGATCACTAACCAATAAGGGAACAGGCCTGGGAGTGGTGGGCCTCCAGATATCCTACCATGAGTCTCTGGAGACGCACACCATCATATTTCAAACTGTGTGCGGAATTTAATCTAAAACGTAATTATCGGAATACAGACATAGCCATTCTTTTTGATAGTATAGCAGCAATAAATGGGACGAAATGGGAAATGTAGTTCATAAAATACGATCCAAGTTTGATCACCAATTCAAGGCCCACAATACCTTACCCTAAGAAGGGTCCTGAAACACAGGAAAATAGCTGGGACCGTTTTTGTGGCATAGGCACACAATACGGCTGCAACTGAAGAAAAGGAGCTGTTGTTGCGACCAGCATCAAAGAGCAGCAGCATCCCAAACAGCAGCATTAAAGGCAGCTTCTCGCTCTCTCTTGCTCTTTTGTCGCTTCATTCACTCTCTTAGGTTGTATTGCAATAGGAGGCTTCGTCAACAGCATCGGCATCGGCATTGTATTGTTTTCATCCTCATCGTCGTCGGCATCATCATCGTCATCGTATTGGCTGTCGGCATTTGGCATCGCATCTGTGCGCTTAGGTCAGCATCCTTTGTGTTTCAGTTCCGGAGCTGTCGTCGTTGCAGTCGGCCGCATTGGTATAACAGTTATCCGTTATCAATCAATGGCGAGTTTAGCGAGTCGTAATTTCGCGCCTCAAATTGTAAGCTGACATTTTTCGTTGCAAGCGACTCCAATTCACTGGTTACACTCGCTACCAAAAGTCTTTGTCTGTGTGTGCGTCCACAGTTGATGTATGCTTGTGTGTGTTTGCGAGTGTGTTGTTTGCCGGAATTATTGTAGTTGCTACCGCCCACTGTAGTGGAACTTGTCGTTGCCATCGCCGGCGTCGTTCTCAACGCGGTCGTGGCATTCAGCATACTTGACACTAGGTGTGTGTGTGCGTGTGTGTGTAAGCGAGTGTGTGTGTGTGAGTGTGACATTGGCATGAACGTGGCGCACATTGCTGTTGTCGGCGGCGTTCTTTTTCGTATCCCTTTCAAGTGTACAAACTCCATTAGCTCCATCGTCGACTCGCATCGAGTAACAAGCAAATTTTGCAATTCAATTTATATTGTGCATGGACAAATTGTGTCGTTGAATGTGTTGTTTGCTGTCAATTCAGAAAAAATTTTAAATTGCATGCAAATTAAATAAATAGACAGACACAGCAACAACAATACTAACAACAGCAACTTGCATCGACAATAATAATAAAAGTACAAATATAACGAAAGTAATCGGAAGCAGAACCTTTCAGTGTGAAAATGACAGCTTCGAGATCTGTTTGCAATCAAAGCAAATGTCATTAGCACACACCGGACAAGCAGAAGCAGCAACAATCCTTGGCTGCAGATTTGAATCAGTCAATTGTCATCTGCTTAGGTATTTAGTAAATAAATTGTATTAAATGCTGTGTAGCTTTTCAATATGAAAAGCTTTGCTAATTTGACTTGTTATTTGAATGAATACAATAGGTATAAATATATTTAAATCACAAATTCTTCTTGCACTCCTACTTGTCGCACTCATTGCTGATTATATCTAAATGAAAAATAGAATAATTATCAAATAATATTTCAAATTTTTTATGTCTGCTTTTGTCACCTTGGAAGATCCCTCCAAACCTACACTCCTAAGAAATGAGAAAAAAGTGAGAAGCAGCATAAATACATTTCTGCCTGTTTGTGTGATACATCAAATAGACCCGAGCCAACAGCAGCTTTGCATGAGATGCGGACGGGGATGAGGAGCGACCTTTAACGTTTGGCAACATTGTTCATCTGGCGGTTGCAATTTATGTGCGTATGCCACCTTAAAAATTCGTACACATCTTGCAAGCCGTTGGCGACGGCAATGGCTCTTTTGCTAATAGTTTCAGGCATTGCTGGCGGGCTGCTGTATTTTTGTGGCGCCATCTACTGGCGGGTGGTGCTGGTGTCGTATCGCTAACAGAGGTGCGGGCATTTGTTTTGGTAAGACAAGATTTATGTAGCCGATGGCCAAAAAACACCAAGACTACACCCATTGTAGGCTATACGCCCACTCCTTTCATCCTCCTTCCGTCTTTCCACAACCGTCCGCTCGGCCAATCTCTCGTTCTGTGTTGGAGTTTTTGCAACCTAAACAAACACTTGAGTTGTGTAAACTTGGCCTTGTCCAGCCATTGAATTGGCTGCGATTTTCAGTTTGTTTTGGTTTCGCATTTTGTGCACTTCAAATTGTGGTTAGATTTCGGTTTTGGTTTAGATTTGGGTTTACATTTACGTTTGGGGTCTGTCTGCCCGACTGTCTCACTCTCTCCTTGATTTCTTAGTCCGACTGACTGTAGGAGCTGCCTTGGCTGGTGAGGTGAAAACTTGTACAATCCTTTAAGACGCAGCAAGGCAGACGGGGTGGTAAAGTAGAACACTTTTTTCCCCGTACACGGTTTTTTCGGGTGAGTCGGTGTGAGGCTTACGCTTAAGAAAACACACACCAAGAGGCACACACAACATAGATTCACACACTCTCTTTGCTGACGGTTGCATCACTGGGCAATCATTGCCAACCATTTGCAAGCATTACTTTCCTTATCCGAACGACTGACGCACTCCGGTTGCAGGATGGTCGCCTGGTTGAGGGGCTGTCCAATACCATCGGCTGCTACATAAAACATACAGTAAAATCTGAAATTGGTGATGGGCTGTGATTGTTATAGTTTGTAGTTACTTAAACTGAGTTCAACTCTGGGACAGAGCCCATCCTTTTGTGGATGTCCTTAGACTGTGGCGTTGCTTTCTTGGGGCGCCTTAATTGCTTTGTGATTGGTGTCCGTCTCGGCTCGAAAGTTAACAATTAACATTAGTCTATTTTGGACTTTAATCTCTTTATAATTGAGGAATGCATAAAGCATGTTAAATAGGAACTTACACAAATTTGGCTTTGTTATGCCCTTTAATCGGACTATGGATTGAGTTTTGAGTTTGGTAAGGACCATCATCATCTTCGGGTTGGGAAGATGAACTGAATCGCCATTGTTTTAAATAAGGGTTTCAAAACTGTTGTTCTTATTGCTGTTGTAGATTTTGTATTTGTTTTTGTTGTTGTTGGCGGTTGACTGCTGCCATTGAGGTACAAGAAACTTTTGGCATAGGAAGTTCTTGAAATCTTAAAGGCGAACCTGCATACCAGGAGCTACCGCTTCACCTGGAACTGCTGAGAGCATAAGTTAGCAGCTTGGTTCTTTGATATTAACTTTGATTACTATATGGCTTTATGGCACTTGAGCGTACAATTTGGTAGTTAATAGTTGAGCGTTTTAATTGGGACCATTTCACCCCAGGCCACCCACACGCCTTTCAGATAGTCGCTGCATTCGCATTATTACAGACTTTTCTCCACCGGAAACTTCGTTTTTGCAACTTGCATGGTCATAAATGATGACATTTTTTGATTAATTGCAGAATTTTTGCTTATCAAGCATGCCTAATTATCCCGTATCTAAGATGTCTTAACGAAAAATGACTTCATCAATAGTTTTCATTGATATTTCAATTTGATTGTTTTATATCTATTATTATTGGCTTTCAACTAATTGCATTATATATGCAATATACGAAAAGCTTATTCCAAGATAAAAAATGTTCTATGATTTCTTTGACAGCGAAGCCATCACATTATATATATATATATATATATATATATAGATATTTGTACGCTTGATATTGTTAACCATTGTTTATTGCTCATTTCTGGCTGTGGTAAAGTTTTGCAACACAAAGTTTCTAATTTAGTTTGGTGTTATTAATGAATGAATAAATTAAAGTTAGTTCGTCGCTACAAAATTTGTTTAAATTGTTTACTCTGTTGTTGAATTGTTTGCTGCAGCAGGATCTAGCATTTGGGAGATTAACCAGACACTGATGGTCATGTATCGAAATTCATTCGAGTTGTTTTTGCGACTTAAACTCGTTTTTAATTTCAGTGCATTTTTAAATAGAAAATATTATTAATTGTAAATGCAGGTAATAAATACTTGTTGTTGTGCTTGTACTTGGGTGGCAAAGCGATTGGCTAGTTAAATGTAGAGAACATAACGTGTTTCACTTTTGTGGTTTGCATTGAAATATTGCTATTTTATAAAAAACACCGCAAAGGAAAGATATTATATTTACCAAATCAATTTGTGGCTCATTTATTTCGTGTGAAATAACCAAAACATTGCAAATTTATATATGTGTATAAATACATTTGTTTATCTTAATTGCTCTTATTTTATTGCATTTTATAGAAATGACATATATTTGTTGATTCCTTTATTTGCTTTTTGATTTATTTATAGAAAATTATTTCTTATCTTTGAGTGACAAAAATACATTGATTATTTGAGATGCTCCATATATTCAATTAATTGTATACGCTAGATTATTGTAAAAATTATTGTTGTGAATAATTTTATACGTTAAGCGTCATTTGATTAAGATTAACTAATATTTAAATTGTTGACTTAATAATTAAAAATCGACTAGTTTTGTTTTTCTACTTCATCAATCACTGATTTTATTATAAAATAAAGAAATAATAAATATTCGATTAAACTGCAACTTCTTGAAAATTTCTGGATTCATGTCTTTCACAGAATTCCACAGAATCATTGGCGGCTAATAATATTCCCTTTCTGCTAACAATTAATATGAATTCATTTGAATGCGCACACATAACGTATGAGTTATTTTTTATTTCCTACAAATTGATATTGTAACAACCTCCAATTTAAGAACACACACAATATGATAATGTGCTTGCATCATATATACATAATCAATGTGCTTAAATTGGTACTTCACAGTCATAATTAAAACACCACAAACAGCCCAAGACTGCACAAATTGAATTAATGCCTCTTTTGTTTGTCAACAAATACATACATGTGTATTTTAGTTAATAGATTTGTGGCTTTTGTTGTGCGAAAAGATACAAAAGCACGATATGGCTGCAAACGGCAAAACAAACAAACACGTTGGCAATTACGTGATTGATTGATGCGACGCGATTAAAGCTTTAAGAGTGAGTGTGCTGTGTAGATATTCTCTGGAATAAAAAGGAAAATTACAGAACAGCTCAAATTTATGAGTGAACAATGCCAAACGATGTCTCGGGCGCACAAAGCAGGCATACCAATTAGTATCAACTGACGGATTTGGATTTGTTCACTTGTTGATGATTCAAACCGTTTGCAAAGGCTCCAAGTGGCATTCCCCCTTTAATGCTTAATGTCAGGCCATGTGAACTTTCAGAACTCAGATACCAAAGAAAACGCTAAGAAAATAAAAAATCCTATCATAAGCAAATAATAAATGAAAGCATGCCTCAAGTCAATCAACGGAAAGTGAACTGCTGAATAAAAGCAGCAAGTTGCACAGGTAATTAATGAACATTTTCGACAGCGCCACTCAATTTGACTTTTTGCGTGTAACAGCGACAACAGCGTCAACGCTGACTGCGACGCAGACGTTCGCTACCCCCAAAGCTTGGCTTTGCCGCCTACAATGCCGTCGTCGTTGTCGTTGTTGTTGTTGCTGTTTCTGTTGCTGCCATCGCAGCTGGCGTCGCAGTCAGCGCAGTAACCGCAACTGTGGCAGCGACGGCGTCAATAGCTACGCTAAGCGGCGTTCAGGCCCCTGCTTGGCCCGCTTGTCAGGTGTTGTCGTTTTTGCAAGCCGCACTCTGTCTGAGTCTGTTTTCGTCTGCCTGGCAGCTCGGTTCTGGAACGCGTCCAATTTAGCTGGAGAGTAAGCTCGGTTTCGGTGGTTTAATCATATTTTAGTGGTATGCTTTGCGCGAAAAAGCAGGCAAGTCGTTTTTCCTGAAATATAAAAAATTATTGTGAGCTCGGTTTAGGGAATTTGAATTTTGTCGCTAGCCAGCTCAAATATTAAACGTCGTCGTACAGTTGTGTAAAAGGTAGAGTAAAGTGGATATCTTGATTTGGTTTGAAAACCAATTATTGCGCGGCTAGACGTACAGATCGACATAGCTTTTATTTAGGAGACGCCGTTGAATGGGATTTTATCAGTTGCATAAAAGTGACTAAAAAATATGTATTCGTATTTCATTTATTATTTTTTTGTATAAAGGTATATTATATAAAATTAAGTTTATGAAAATCTAAATGCAAGATAAAATTAGTTTATTTCTTTTTGTAATAAAAGTTAAAACTTTACGTTGGAATATGTTTAATATTAATTATGAGCCTAGTTAGATAATATAGTTTTTAATACAGCAAAAATTTGTTTATGAATTTTAAATAATGATGATAATATATTGTTTGAAAAACATACAACATTAGCATTTTAAAAATGGAGAATATTGTATGTAGAGAAAATGCTAATCAACTGATAAATTTCTAGTTGCCTTATATACCACTTACTGTAAACTTGTTGTAAACAAGTCAATTAATATTAACATTATTAAAATTGCTCATTTCGCTCACTTTAAAAAGAAATTACAAAAACAGTAGAAAAATCATTTACAAATTTTAAAAAACGCTAAGGTACTGGTCAGATCTGATAGTGCTGATAGAATAAATAGTCATTTTTGTTTGCTATGCATTAGCAAATTAATTTTTTTAAATAGTAAAGCTTGCTGTAAAAACTTGGATTGCTTTGGTTGGCATTTACTATTTATATCTTAGTGCATATTGACACATAAATACAAAATTCAAATTATGCCATTTATTAACGACTGCATTTAATGTTTGAAAAGCACACACACATAAAGGTGTGCATACACGAGATGAGCATAGGTTGACTTTAAAGTATTTGTGCATTCGCCGTTCATTTGCGACTAATTCAAGCATGCTTATATTTTACGCTGGCGTACTTTGTATATGTCCTTATGCATGTGTGCGAAAATATTTTATTTCAACTAAGTAACCCTTTAAAAAAAATTTTTATCGATGCAAATATTGAATCAAAGTCAAACAGCATTAAACTTGCCGAACTTTACACAGTGTCTGAAAAAGTTTGTTTTCCCTTAGCATGAGGCGTAAAAACTGCATAAGCGATGACACAGACATGCACATTGCTCTGTAATGTAAAAAAGAGACAGAGAGAGAGAGAGAGAGAGAGAGAGAGAGAGAGAGAGAGAGAGAGAGAGAGAGAGAGAGAGAGAGAGAGAGAGAGAGATGGAGTGTCTGACACGCTAAGGCTGTGACTGGTGTGAGACGCCCAAAGTTTTTGATGTTGGAGCCAAGGATTTAGTCAAAGGTTTTATGAATGAGCGCAGCGTAGCGCAAATATTTGACAAATCCCGCGAATGGGTTGCTTACTTATCGCTGTCGTCACGACGAGATGCTTTCGATGGGTTTGCCCGGCCAGTCATACTGATAAGCAGCTTGCAGGAAGCTGGCGCCTGAATTCTAATCTACGACCAGGCACAGACTTACATATGTACTGTGCATCTATTTGTCAGGCATTGGCATTGGCAAGCAGCAAAATAAAACACACACACATACACACACACACGCACACTAGTTTGCATGCAATTTTATTGAGGTGTAATTTATATATTTCGCACCTTTTGCAGTTTTCAATTCGTTTGGCTCGTTTGTAGCTGCTTCTGCTTCTGCTGTTGCTGTTTATGCAATATTTGCGAGCTGAGGCGAACACCAAAGGAAAGCGCACAATGCCCAGACTCGGCTTCAAATTCAGTTACAACATACACACACACACACACACATACACGCGTGTACCCCAACGCTAACGAGTGCAAGCGGGTATCTGTATCTTACGGATAGCTTACACACATACACACACACACACAGACACACACACAGCAACATACCGCAGCACTGAACTGAAATGCGCCAATTTGTATGCAAGCCGCGTTAATCGTGTAATCCGGCAGCAATGCGTTGCACACAGTTGGCAGTCCCCTAACCAAACGCAACACCAACAAAGTCCAAGTCGAGGTCGCCGCCAACCAGCTCCAGCTCCAGCCGCAGACCTAGCCCCAGCCCCATCTAAAGCTAGGCTATAGCTCCAAAGATACGTGCAATGCGCAATTGTAGGAAATTGATTTGTTATTGATAAATGTGTGCAAATATAACGCTAACTTAAAAATCAACTGACAAACAGAATTTGAAAATTTGGTTAGTCGGCCGCTGCAGTCGTAGTCAAAGTTGCAGTTGTAGCCGTTGCAAGTAGCTGCTTGCCACTGACAAGCTCAACGTTTTATTTGGGGCTTCTGGTGGTCACCATTCAATTCGAAGCGAATTGTTGATTCATACTAGAATTAATCTTATCTACACGAAGACACACACACACACAAAAACGCACTCATGTTTTTCTTGTTGATTTTGTTAGCCAGCTTCTTGTTAGATGTGGTGTTTAATCTTTTCTTTGACACAGTCGAATCTCGGAAAGATTGTGTATTGATTTTTCTCTCGTTGCACATGTACAGTAATTAATTTGTGATTAACATTTCATTTTCTTTTTCATTAAATACGTCATGATGCGCAGCTCAGACCGTTGGCGGTGGACCGAGTCCCAGGCACAGCATGAAGCAGCAGAAATCGCTCATCTCAGCATTGTTTTGCACCTCGTAGCCGGTCACGCCCACAACGCCCAACGATCGCTGTGATCCTTTTTTCGGGCGAACAAGAGCCTGTGTTAAAGTTCACGGGACTGCCCGAATACGATAAGACCTAAATACCAGAATTGGCGCCACTCAGCGTCGACATGGATGGTGAGTCAAGTGATTTAATTAAAAAGGGAGACAATTTTAATAATTATTTATTTATTGCACTCCAGCTCAATTAAAGGCGAATGCTGCAACGCCAAAGCTGAACTCCACTATGCTAAAGGTCAATGAGCAGTTTTACAATTTAGACTCGGATGTCTATACCGAATGCCTATTGCTAAGCTATCGGCGGATAGTCCGAGCTGGACGCCTACTCGTGTGCCCTGGTTGAGGTGGTTTATCATCATTTGCCCAATCCACACTGGAAGGTACGATAAGCGAGGCAACGATTGCTTCCAGTCACTACGATAGTTGTGAGCCCATGGACGTGGATAACATAAATGAAACAATGGAAATGTGTAAGGATTTCTTCGCACCTAAGGATTGTCAACTGCTGCAGCAGCAGTTGTCCTCAAATGAAATGTTAAGGCATCTACAAATCGAGCATTTAAGCAGAAGCCAGAACTGGCAAGAAGATCTCGATCAAAAGCAAGTAGTTTCTGTTTGAAGCTCACCTATATTGGAGTCGCACCAGCAGAAGCTTGACCAGCAGCAGCTCCAATCTCCGCAGAATTACCCACAAAGCAAGCGCAGCAAACTGCAGTTTCACCCAAAGTTAAGGAGCAACTGGTGGTGCCTCCAATGCTGCCCACCTCACCGGCCATACCCAAACATCACATGAGGACAGCAATAAGTTGGTGGAGCTGAGGATCCTGGCGGCATTTGTAGAACCAAGTGCAGAAGGAGGCGTGCAGCCAGATGCCACTGATACCACTGTAGATTAGAAAAAATTGTTTTTAGTTTAAATTAATTTGTTAATTTATTTATATTTAATAGCTAAAGACAAATCTCGATGGATTTCATAATAAAATTAAAGAAAAGTTGTACAACGTGACATTTGTTGATATCTTAATTTAAATTCCTCGAATAACAAAAAAGAATTTTAAATTATTTTAAAAACAAACAAATGTTGTTTCAATAATGCCATTTGTTTTAGGAAAGTTACTATTTAGTTTAGGAGAACTTTCAGCATTTATGGCCATCCAGCAAGTGTTTTCGAATGCAACATAAAAATTTAACTTTTGAATGCATATAGAAGAATTAGAATCTAGCTTTTGGAAGATTAGCCAGACTATGAGTAACAGGTGAAAGATGGCGATGTTTTTTGTTGTTTACGTGATTTGTAGCTGTGGCCAAATGCTGAACTTGTTTTAAATTTTAATACATTTTTTTTGTGTGTTGGTAATTTTTACGTATCCCTTTGAAGTTCTTAATTTTTTTTACAACAATTGCTCATGCGGTCTTACACTAGTGGGCGCGTTATTTAATTTTTCTTATTACCTAACGGCGCCTTTTACAAATTTTAAACACAAAAATAAAATGTGAGCTGTTAAAATTTTATAAAATAATTACTAAAAATAGACAGCTTTCTAAAATACCAATATTACATTTTGGTATTTTTTATCATAAATTACCTATCTGGCAACGCTATGGTTACCATTTTGAGTAATGTGCATACTGGCCACACTTTACTTTGTTTACATTATACATTTACTTATTGAAGATTATTAACTATATTTGCTTTTTTATTTCAGGATGCTAACGACCATAATACGCCGAAAAACAGCATTGCCTCATTGCCTGGATGGATGGACACCTTCTCGAAAATCGATGATGGACTAATTGGTATGCTCAAGACACAAACAGCAGCTGTGTTACAAAAAGTTTGCTTCAGTTTTTATTTCTATCCAAACAAGAACCACAGCATGCCAATAAACGAAGGCGACAAGTACTGGGAATTTTTGCGTTCTATCGTGACAGGTATTTGTATATAGGAGGGAATTAATGTGATTCGCCGAACAGCTCATATGTGTTGACTCATAAAATAAATCAGGCAGCTTGACACAAGCGTCGATGTTAAATCACGCCAATCCAATCGCATATTGAGGGGTTCTGCGCCATTGACCCATCCCCAATTGGCCCCCGCTAATAATTATGCAGTGACCAGCAGACTGTTATCCATAAAAACGTATATGTATATTTTGTGCACATCCGCAATGACAATTACTTCTATGATAAGTTGCTAATTTGTACTTTGACTTTTATCTATTTCTCTATTGGTTTGTTTACGTTGAATACGTTTCGGCCGTCTGGGCTAGGCCAAGCTGGGTATGCCAAAGAAACCATGACTTGCCAAAATAGATAATGTTATTCATCATAATTGCAAGTAATAAATACCTGTTGTTGTGCGAGGCAACTTGGGTGGCATAGCGATCGGATACTTAAATGCAGAGCACATAACGTGCTTCACTTTTGTGGCTCGCATTGAAATATTGCTATTTTATAAAAATTTCCAAATAAATTTGTAGCTCATTTATTTCGTGTGAAATACTCAAAACATTGCAAATTTACTTGGAAATTGTACGACTTAAATAAATTGCTCTTTTATTTAATTTTACAGAATCGTCAAATTTTTGTTGACGCTTTTATTTGCTTTTTGATTTATTTATATAAACTTATTTCTTATATTTTAATGATAAAATACATTCTGCATTTTAAATTTAACCAATTTGTAACTATAAAGTTAGATGGTCGACTGAGCTCTGGTGTTATTTGAGGTACTTGATCTATTAAATTAACTGTGTACGATTGATTAATATAAAAAAATTGTATTGTGCATAGTTTTATACGTTAAGCTACATTTGATTAAACATTAACTAGTATTTAATTGTTGACCTAATAATTAAAAAACGACTAGTTTTGTTTTTCTACTTTATCAATCGCTGCTTTAATTATAAAAGAAATGTAACAGTCTATTAAAATGCAAGAACTTCTGAAAAATTGCTGGATACTTGTCTTTCATAGAATTCCAAAGAATCAATGGCGACTTATAACGTATGCGCACACATAACGTATGAGTTATTTTTTATTTCCTACAAATTAGTATTGCAACAACATATTATTTGTAAGCACACACAATATGATAATGTGTCTATATCATATATACAGAATCAATGTACTTAAATTGGTACTTCACAGTCATCATTAAAATACAATAAAAAGCCCAAGAGTGCACAATTTGAATTAATGCGTCTTTTGTTTGTCAACAAATACATACATGTGTATTTTAGTTAATAGATTTGTGGCTTTTGTTGTGCGAAAAGATACAAAAGCACGATATGGCTGCAAACGGCAAAACAAACAAACACGCTGGCAATTACGTGATTGATTGCTGCGACGCGATTAAAGCTTTAAGAGTGAGTGTGCTGTGTAGATATTCTCTGGAATAAAAAGGAAAATTACAGAACAGCTCAAATTTATGAGTGAACAATGCCAAACGATGTCTCTGGCGCACAAAGCAGGCATACCAATTAGGATCAACTGACGGATTTGGATTTGTTGATTGATGATTCAAACCGCTTGTAAAGGCTCCAAGTGGCATTCCCCCCTTAATGCTTAGTGTCAGGTCATGTGAACTTTCAGAACTCAGATACTAAGAAAATAAAAAATCCTATCATAAGCAAATAATAAATGAAAGCATGCCTCAAGTCAATCAACGGAAAGTGAACTGCTGAATAAAAGCAGCAAGTTGCACAGGTAATTAATGAACATTTTCGACAGCGCCACTCAATTTGACTTTTTGCGTGTAACAGCGACAACAGCGTCAACGCTGACTGCGACGCAGACGTTCGCTACCCCCAAAGCTTGGCTTTGCCGCCTACAATGCCGTCGTCGTCGTCGTTGTTGTTGTTGCTGTTTCTGTTGCTGCCATCGCAGCTGGCGTCGCAGTCAGCGCAGTAACCGCAACTGTGGCAGCGACGGCGTCAATAGCTACGCTAAGCGGCGTTCAGGCCCCTGCTTGGCCCGCTTGTCAGGTGTTGTCGTTTTTGCAAGCCGCACTCTGTCTGAGTCTGTTTTCGTCTGCCTGGCAGCTCGGTTCTGGAACGCGTCCAATTTAGCTGGAGAGTAAGCTCGGTTTCGGTGGTTTAATCATATTTTAGTGGTATGCTTTGCGCGAAAATTCGCGAAAAAGCAGGCAAGTCGTTTTTCCTGAAATATAAAAAATTGTTGTGAGCTCGATTTCGGGAATTTGAATTTTGCCGCTAGCCAGCTCAATTGTGAAACGTCGTCGTGCAGTTGCATGAAAAGTGCAATAAATTTCGAAAGTGCGGGGCGAACACAATTTTGGAGATATATATACATATATAAATAACCATAGTGGATATCTTGATTTTGTTTTGGAAACCAATTATTGCGCGACTAGACGTACAGATCGACAGAGCTTATATTTAGGAGACGTCGTCTGTTACCATTGGATTCGTGAGTCAGAGTAAGCCACTTTCGAATATTTTTGTGATTTTCAGTACTACGTATTGGGGCAGTACCCAAATATTATCCGTTGCATAAAAGTGAATAGAAAATATGTATTCGTATTTAATTTGTTATTTTCTTTTTTATAAGTCTATAATTTAAAATAAAATTTATAAAAATATAAATACGAGATAAAATTAGTTTAATTCTTTTTGCAATACAAATTTTAACTTTACTTCGAAAAATGTTTAATATTAATCACGAACCTTAATGAAGAGTATAGTTTTTAATAGAGCAAGAATTTATTTATCAATTTCAAATAATTAATGATAATTTAAACGATAATTTAAAAGCTTTTCCATAACATGCAGTTACAAAATTAGCATTTTAAAAATGGACCCTATTGTATCTAGAAAAAAGCAAATTTTAAATTGATAAACTTCTAGTTGCTTTGTATACCACTTACTGTAAACTTGTTTTAAACAAGTCGATTAATATTAATATTATTAAAATTGCTCATTTCGCTTACATTTAAAAAAATTACAAAAACAGTAGAAAAATCATTTACAAATTTTAAAAAATGCCTAAGCTACTGTTTAGATCTGATAGTGCTTGGAATAAATAGTATATTTTGTTTGCTATGCATTAGAAAATTATTTTTTTAATAGTAAAGCTTGCTGTAAAAACTTGGATTGCTTTTGTTGGCATTTACTGTTTATATCTTAGTGCATCTATTAACGACTGCATTAAAAATTTGAAAAGCACACACACATAAAGGTGTGCATACACGAGATGAGCATAGGTTGACTTTAAAGTATTTGTGCATTCGCCGTTCATTTGCGACTAATTCAAGCATGCTTACATTTTACACTGGCGTACTTTGTATATGTCCTTATGCATGTGTGCGAAAAAATTTTATTTCAACTAAGTAAAACCTTTAAAAAAATTTTTATCGATGCAAATATTGAATCAAAGTCAAACAGCATTAAACTTGCCGAACTTTACACAGTGTCTGAAAAAGTTTGTTTTCCCTTAGCATGAGGCGTAAAAACTGCATAAGCGATGACACAGACATGCACATTGCTCTGTAATGTGAAAAAGAGACAGAGAGAGAGAGAGAGAGAGAGAGGGAGAGAGAGAGAGAGAGAGATGGAGTGTCTGACAGGCTACGGCTGTGACTGGTGTGAGACCCCAAAGTTTTTGATGTTGGAGCCAAGGATTTAGTCAAAGGTTTTATGAATGAGCGCAGCGTAGCGCAAATATTTGACAAATCCCGCGAATGGGTTGCTTACTTATCGCTGTCGTCACGACGATGGGTTTGCCCGGCCAGTCATACTGATGAGCAGCTTGCAGGAAGCTGGCGCCTGAATTCTAATCTATGCCCAGGCACAGACTTACATATGTACTGTGCATCTATTTGTCAGGCATTGGCATTGGCAAGCAGCAAAAATAAAAAACACACACACACACACGCACACTAGTTTGCATGCAATTTTATTGAGGTGTAATTTATATATTTCGCACCTTTTGCAGTTTTCAATTCGTTTGGCTCGTTTGTAGCTGCTTCTGCTTCTGTTGTTGCTGTTTATGCAATATTTGCGAGCTGAGGCGAACACCAAAGGAAAGCGCTCAATGCCCAGACTCGGCTTCAAATTCAGTTACAACATACCCCAACGCTAACGAGTGCAAGCGGGTATCTGTATCTTACGGATAGCTTACACACATACAAGCACACACCCAGACACACACACAAAAACATACCGCAGCACTGAACTGAAATGCGCCAATTTGTATGCAAGCCGCGTTAATCGTGTAATCCGGCAGCAATGCGTTGCACACAGTTGGCAGTCCCCTAACCAAACGCAACACCAACAAAGTCCAAGTCGAGGTCGCCGCCAAGCAGCTCCAGCTCCAGCCATCTAAAGCTTGGCTATAGCTCCAAAGATACGTGCGATGCGCAATTGTACGAAATTGATTTGTAATCGATAAATGTGTGCAAATATAACGCAAACTTTTAAATCAACTGACAAATAGCATTTGGCAATTTGGTTAGTTGGCCACATTGGCTATTTGGCCGCTTTGCATGTCGCCCCCCCCTTCGATATTAGATCGAAATGTATTCTTGGCAATTTAATTATGTTGGGTTTGGCCAAGTGCTGACTGCAAGCCGACAGTTTGTGCTGAACAAATTGAAAATATAAAATTTAACACAAGGAAAACCACTTGAACCACAGAAGCTGCTGCAGTCGTAGTCAAAGTTGCAGTTGTTGCTTGCCAATGACAAGGTCAACATTTTATTTGGGGCCTCTGGTGGTCGCCATTCAATTCGAAGCGAATTGTTGTTGATTCATACTAGAATACCAGGTATTAATATTATATACACAAAGACACACACACACACACACAAACACACTCGAGTTTTTCTTGTTGATTTTGCTAGCCAGCTTCTTGTTAGATGTGGTGTTTGTTTTTGTTGTTGTTGTGATTGTAGTTGTTGCTTTTGCTTTGGCATTAACAAGTGTTTAATTGCAATAAATGCACCGGAATACCTTGACTAAGTTTATGTTGATGCCTGAGCTTGAGCTTGAGCATGGGCATGAGCATGCCAATTGAGCAAACTGAATAGTATGCTTTTGGCCATAGCCACAATTTGCCAGCTTTACCTTTGTGGCCACTTGTTGGCCAAGGAGCCCACACTAACAATTATATTATTTATGCCATTTGGCTGTGGCCAATGAAAGGTTAAACACGTTACATTTATTCATCAACGTTAAATTGCAAGCGTTCCAGTCAAAAATTTTCATTGTCAACTCTTTGCTTGAAGTCGAGTAGCGTATTTTGTGTTCCGCATTTATCTGGTATTTAATAAGCCAACGACGAGCACTTACTGCCCATAATAGCTTCTTAATTATGCATTTGCCCATAAACATTTTGGCCAGCTACACAAAAAGTCAAAATGCCAGGCCAAGCAAATGGGCCATTATCACACAGCTTAGCCGGGCCTAGCACATCTTGTGGCTGTCTAATGCTGCTGGAGACCTTGACTAAACGTGTACATAAAACAAAGATTTACGGGTCATCAAATGTGTAGAGCAGTAAGCCAACTCTTACCTGTTGTATATGCAGGCAAGGATAACTAATATTTCAAGGTAAAATTGAAAAAAAAGAGTATTAAATAAATTATTTGAGAAATGTGTCACGAAATGTTGAATTTTAACATGTTAGGTTTGTGGTTATTTTTATTTACTCAGAAATCAATTAGAAGCTTTTTAGAAGAATTAAAAGTTGCATGGAATATTGCGAGAAGTGTTCGCCATCAATTTTAATTAAAACCAATTGTTTGTGCATACATGCATTAAGGCCAATAAAAAATTTCGTATAATACCAAAAAGTTGTCAGCTACAAAATACACTTTGCACACTGCTGCAAAGTTATTCGATGCCGTTTATTAAATTTATAAATTTATTTAAAATAAAATATTATCTCAAATAAAATTCTAAGACCGATATTAGATATTACATAATTTATTTATATGAAATATCAGTTAGTAATGCTGATTAAGTTTATATATACTATATGGTGTCGAAGACGTCTGCTTTAATCTGTTACAAATTTTATGGCAATATTAAAATATTTTTCATTAAGGAATGCAGTGAAAAATTCCAATGAGCAAAAAAAAAAAATCAAATTGTTGCGATGTTGTTACCTTTAATTAAATTAATAATTATGTATCTTAATGAGCGCATAATTGAATAATAAACAACGTGCAAACTCTTCCCTCACAGAATACGTATTTTTAAATATGTGTGCGGATTGTCTGAATTGTTGTTGTTGTTGTCGTTGTTGTTGCTGTTGCTTAATTTGTTAACCTTTTAACTTCAGTGCACTTTGGCAGAGAAACACGCTCAACCCGCGCTGTGCAATAAAAAAGAGTTGGATCTCATTAAGTAATCACATGGAATATTTCCGCAGCCAATTAAACCTGAAAACCGCAACGACGGATGCAAAAACAGCAGACAGACTGGCAGATAGATGCACAAGATACTCCATATATCCATATGTATATATATATATGCGGAGGGGTACCGCAGCAATTATAGTTACAGATACAAGAGAAACCAAGTTACAAATACAATTAAATTCGTTTCAGGAAGCATTTATGCGCATTTTGCATACATTTTATTTTTCATTATGTCCCCAACTATGTCGATTTTTATTTTATTTTATTTTATTTACTTTTTTTGTGAGCGACACACAGCATTCCATTGATGGTTAAAGATTTTTGTTCTTAATAGTGGTTTTTCAACATTTGCATACCTTTAATTGGGCGTAAATGCATTTATATCAAGCGCATTGTTCTTACCAAACTTCGGTTGGTATCAGCCAGTAAGGTATTGAGCCGGTTTTTTGGCTGCGACTAAAGTTTGCCATTTAGCGCAGAACCTGAATATAGCCAACTTCCGCAAAAACAAAAGTTTTCCATTGTGTTGCACTATTTACGAGTGCAGTTGGAAAGATTGTACATAATTAGCGCATAATTGATGGAGCGCCTGCTGGTTTCTTGCTGGTGGTTGCGTTAGATCATGCGGTTGCACCACAATAAATACCGCGACCAAACCACTTTCCAGACAGTTTTCCTTTTTGCTGAGTTTCAATCAAATCGCGCGCCAATTGCAGCCTCTACACTTGAACAGGTTTGACACAATTTTAGAGCCATGTTAAGTGGCCAAAAAAAAACATCGAAAGACAACTGGTCGCCTAGCTGCCTAACCACCTGTTCCGCTGTCCCCGACTGTCCGACTGTCCCGTCCCCCAATGTTCGATTGTCCCACTATCCTACTGACTGACAGGTTTGCCGAGCCGATGACAAACCGTTCGCAATTCAACGTGCCATGGAAACGCACTGAAGCGACGCTCCGGCGATTTATTAGGCAAGTACTGTTTGGCCAGCCAGCTGGGCAGCTTACTTAAATCTATCTGACTATTTGTATCTTATGAATACAGATATGCACGCTGTGTAGCATTTCATTTTTGTGCGTTTTGGCATTGCTATATGGTTTTGGCCACTACCATTTTGGTTTTTCTATTTTTTATTTATATATTTTTCGGTTTGTTTGCACAATTTATGTGCAACAGTCGCCAATGTTGTTGGTTCACAGTAGTAACTATGTCCATAGACACCATCCGCACCTCGCCACTCCCCCCACGTGCCATCACCTCATCGCACGCATTGCTGTCCACTGTTCATTGTCCACTGGCTAGCCAAAAACTTTGTATCTATTTCGAATTTCTAAGCCAAATAGCTTGAGAGTGTGTGTAATGTTGTGTGAGTGTATGTGTGTGTGTGTATGTGGGGATGTGCGTGTGTGTATGTGGATGTGCACATATTAGCCACAGTAACCACAGCAAAAACTATGTGAATGTTTATGTTTTAACGAAAAGCCAACACCATAAGGGCTCCCAACTTTCAGCTCGTAAATAAATCAAAGCAATGCCAAGAACAGTGGGCTAAAGTCATAAACATCGCACATAAATAAATAATAATGTTATTCAAGCTGAGAGCAGCTAAACTTTGCTCAGTTGGTAATTTCATATTCTACGTATTTTTATAGTTATTAACTATATATAAAATCGTTATACCCTTTAAGAAATTATTTTCAAAACGAACTTTGTTCAAATTGCGTTTTAAAGATCAATTTTCCAAAGCTACTTTATAATTAAAGAAAAAGATTTTATTTTTATAATTTTACTTTTTTATTTTTTTTTTTGCGCTCTATTTCTCTATCCTATTCTCTATCATTCTACTGTCTTTGCATTTTAATTCTAGATAATCTCTTTTGAAACTCTGTAAACTTCTCCAAGACATTTCTGTTATTGCTGATCTTGTCAAATAAAAATCTCTCAATTGAGAATACCGAAAGATATGTTTATCAATTCTTGTAAAATTTTTTAACACAGCCTTGAAATGACACTGTGTTTCTCACTGCGATTAAAAAAGTTTTTACCCATTGTACGTTGGCTGTCAGTTTGTACCCCCCTCTTGCTTTTTATACAACTGCGTGCTTCTCTTGCGCTTTGGTAATTTGTTTTAAATATTTGTTTAAAATATCAAAACGCACGACAACACACGTACACATTTGTACGTGGTATCTAACAGATATATGTGAAAATACAAGTTGTTTGTGCGGTGCTTTGCTAGGAGTGGAGCTCAAATAGGGTTCTCACAAAAAAAAAAGAAGAAGTGAAACACACATTACCAAAAATAACTAACTTCCCACTAAGTCTCAAGTGTTTCACACATGTACAAAGCGTTGTCTAGAATGGGCGTTACCAATACTGTACGATTAGTATGTGTTTACATAGGTAATTCTTAACGGTTCCGCAAACGTGCTGTGATCGGGTTTTCCATAGATTGATGCACGACGCAATATGATATTATTATGCTTTACGCAGCTCTGTGATGTTGAAACGTGTGAGTTTTTCTTCCTGCGTTTTGGTTACCAATCACGGCCCAGTCCCAGTTTCGAAATCGTACATTTAACATTTTCGTCAGCATACGTGATTTAATTTGTGGGCGAATTTCGAGGTTGCCCAGCAACTGAATTATTTAATAACAACATTTTTGAAGTGTATATGCAAAATGTGCAGTACAAAAGGTGCGTAAACAAATATGTTTAAGTTGTCTAGTTTGAATGTGGGTTGTGAATATATCTGAGAATATAAAATATACAATATATTTTGTAATTATATAAAAGTATTTATATTCTATCATTAAAAGTTGCAAGCTAATTGTTTAGAAAAAAAACAAATCTGATATACGCAATTCATCCATTTAGTATAAAATTTGTGAGGCATTTGAGTAAGCATTATTTTAAATATTTTTGGTTAGACATTACAAAAAGTATTAGATTGCCATACATATATATGTGATATGTCATAGTTGATGTGCACAACTGATTGGGTTTTTGCATATATCCAGACAATGCTTTGCCCAAATCTGACAAATCAAAAAGAAACGCAACAAAACTACTATGAAAATGTAACTTCTGCGACACACCGAACCCCAAATACATTTCTGGTGTCATATTGTAAATCTTTTCAGAATATAAAATTCTTGATAGTAAAAACGTAAGCTCACTATATTTAATACTTGGGACATATACTGACATAGATTTGCACTTATATGATTTGCATTTTTTTGCATTTAACGATTGTTGACTGGTGCTCATTTTAAGATTCAATATCAAAAAATTGAATGGGGTTTGAAATTCTCGCATAGCCACAAATTCATTGACCTTGGAAACTTGGTTTTTGGTTAGAGCTCATGTACAAATTCAATTGCAAACAATTGGCTTGGGTCTCCAAATATTTCACAGCCAAAACATTGCAAAAACTGAATGGATTTTCAAAGTTATACAATGCACGCTGCATTTACATTTGAAGTAAAAAATTCTATCTTAAATAATACAAAAGATTTCACATTTTACATAGCCATATCGTTGACAAAAGTAAATCTATTTAAAAAATTACTCCACATTAATACTTATTAGAATAATCATTTGAAAATACATTAAAAAAATAATCCCTTTCTGTTCAAACTTTTCAAAATCTTCGTTAAAAACCTTCAAAGTCAGGTATTTTAAAAAATGTGTATTATATTTATATTCCGTATTTGCTGACTTATTATTATATGCATTGCATATCGTATGAATATTTAACCATATGTGCTTTATGGCAGTGTATACAAATGGAAACCGCGAGACCGGATAACCCGCTGATCATATCACAATGCAAAGTGCTCTGGGCTGGAATTCACGAAATGAAATGAAATCAAAAGCGAAATGAAATAAAACAATATGCATTACATATATAATCATAAAATCAAAGAGCGCTCAGCGCGATATGAGTATCACGAGGGAAAAACGCACAGGACAAAGGATAGCACTCGTACACTCAGAAAAACATCGCAATGCGCTTTAAAAAATCGACAAATCTTTTCTTAATTACAAGTTACATTGTTTAAAATTCAGATGAATATGTCTAATACACTAGGTGTTTTTTTTTTCTATGTATACACAGAATTCTTAAAATTCTACATATTTCACATTTATAATTATTTTATGTTTTTTTATATATACATTCAAAATCAGCTGAACTCTCACAAATCAGTTGACAGAGAAAATTTTTATCTTCAGAAAGGATTTATTTTTTTACATAAATATTGTCATTTTGCTCTTAAAAATATTTCCATCATTAAAAAATAAAATTATTTTTATTTATTTTATTAAAATTAATTTGTTAAATTTGAGTGTAATTTTTTATCTGAGTGCATGCAATCTGTGCATATGTAGCACTGAATCCTGGAATCCTGTAGCACTGTATGAGGCATGAGGAAGTTTATTGCACGCACCACAACCACATGCTCTCTGATATATGGTATATGGTATTTGGTATATGGTATTTGGTGTCAGTGGCCACGTGAGGTGTTCGAAGAGCGGAATTGGTGAGCTTTGTGCTGTTTGGTTGTTGGCTGATTGAACGTGAACGATAAACGATTCGGGGCTTAAAAAGTTTTGCAAATAGTAAGTAGCATAAATAGAAATAACTGGCGAGAACTGTGGCCGACTATATATATATATATATAAATTGAGCAAACACTCGTTGTTATGTCAATACAAGATTAATGCTAATTGAAGTTCAAGTTGAGGCTTGACTATCGAAAGTTTTTTGGCACGAACCCCAAAGCGGAAGTGTTGTGCATGTGAGTGTGTGTGTATGTGTGTGTGC